>JAQBSW010001305.1:0-139722 GCA_029291075.1 Eudiplozoon nipponicum | reverse complement strand
GCGTTCAACCTTCTACACACGTCCCAGGCTCCGTCTGCCCACAATCTCAACCTGCTTTGTATAACGCGTAATTAATTTTTTTTAAACATTAACATTTAACTATAAAAATTTTTTTAAACTTTACGTTAATTTTTAGTAATTGTCTCACGTGGCATAACCACCTGTTCTTAGCTAACAATTGTGTAGCATTTTTGAACAGTTCTTTGGTATTATCGCATCTCTGAGGCAATGTTCGTGTACATATTTTTATGCAATTACCTTTGATTTTAATGTATATATTTTTACATTATAATGTATTTCTCACACATGACATTACACTGCCTATTTTGGTATGACCAGCTACTTAGAGCTAACGCTTTCGTGTAGCAACACCAAGTAGTGATCAGCTTCATATCATGGTACAGGCCACTTTCAATGCATATCTCAACTTTATCTATTTCACAAAGACCACTCTACAAATGTCATGACTACAACGTCGAGCACTCTAGCTCCTTTGGTCGTATACAAACACATTGACAACGATCCAACCTGCTTAGGTTTTCAACTTAAACCTGGCAAATTCAGAGGCGATTTACCTCGAAATCTTCACGCTGCGGCTCCAAATACTTACACTGCTCTATTTTGCCTCACGTGCTATGACCGTCCACTAGAGCTAACAATTTGTGTAGCAATCCCTAGTGGTTACCTGGCATCATATCATTGTTGAAGCAACCAACAAGCATATTTAAGCCCAGCACTTATGGTTCATCATATTTTTGCTTAACTTGGTTCGAACTCTGTCATGCATTTCTTATCTAGCCTCGCAGAGAGGAATTTTTTTTTTCTTTCAGAGAGGAAAGTGTTGTAACGACACAAATCAATCGCCAACATATTGCGTAAATTAAATTCAAATTTATTTACGTTGCACCAATGAGAAAAAAGCAAATTGCCGTTTAACCACGCTTAACCAATAGTATGCAAGTACACATATTGCATGCTATTTAAGCACGGTAATTTACCATGCAAGTCAGTTGTGACATTTGCCTTCTACCTGTTTCACGCGTGTGCGTTCTGTCGGCTGTCAATACGTGTGCGCTCTGTCGGCTGTCAATACCTACTCATCCTGTTGCGGGATACCGGAGAGACGAGCCAATTGAATGCAGGACCTGCAGGACACCATCCACAACGCGATCACAGCTCAACCACGGGAGCAACAAATCAACCAGAGTCCACCCAAGGCTCTAGGGCATCTTCAACGCTGAAGACTACAAGAGAACGCATTACCCGGCCCTCTTAAGGGCCCCCATATCAGTAACTAATCTCTAATCAGAGCACCTTAACCGAGTTTGTAACGTCGTACGGCATTTACTTGAAGCCGGGGCGTTTACAGATTTATCTTCCTCTACAATATGTAAATAGTGACACCGGTTTTCTTTAGAGACGTTATGTTTAACTTAACGTAAGATCCATATATGGTATGATTGGATGGGATAAACACAAGCGAATCCAGTATATATTTATTTAATCTTGTTACGTTGATACTTTCGTTTTGCTTTTAGTTGCACTCCTTTTGGAGCGTTACATATTGTTCCGCATGATGTTGGCTCACTTGTTACGGAAATGCGTCTGTTCTAGATCTGATGCTGTGAACAGCATTGGATTGCGCTCGTTTTCATCTAACGCATTTCTTGCTAAATATGTTACATATGAAAATAAAAATGGTGTCGCACTCATTAAATTAAACACTCCTAACTCAAAGGTATTTTAATTTACATTAACTTGTTAAAATATGTTGTTATATTTTATATATATGTATAAACTGTTTTAACTTATATATGCCGTACAATATGCTTACAATAATGTTTTAAATGTATAAAATGAACAAAGTATACTTTGATATTTTTGGGTAATCGATAACTTAACATTCCTTAGCTGAATATGCGCTTATTGAGGATCTCGTGTATTTTTTATTTTACAAAGAGGCGATCTGGCCCGATAATTGAAATACTAGGGTACAATTCAAAGATTGATTTATGTATGAATGACTAGCTATTAATAATATAACATTATTTGGCATCAAAAGCCAATGAAAATGATAAGGTAAAAATCAAAAGCAGGATATGTAAAGTTGAATAAAATTGTGACTAGCAATGTATTTAACGATAAAGATGAAAAGAGTTGTGAAAGAGAAGCGCTTGTATCAACTTCGTGATAGGACGTTCTGGGGAGAAAGTGATTCCATTTGACTAGCTATTGTTTGTCGATAATTTTAGCGGTGGGACTGGTTCAAGTTAAGAAATACGAGCATTCAGCAGCTTTGTATCTATACTTCTTGTAGTAAAATAAACTTCAGGATAAAGTCTACTAGAATTGAAGATTGAGGAATATCTTCGTACCATTTCCATCTGCAAAATCTGATGACTTCAGTTGCAAGTGTCTTGAAGGTCTGATATCTATAACGCTTACAAGTGATCGAAACGCCATTGGATTTGCTATAAAGTGGATGTCAAGACAGCATCCGGCAAAATCTGGACATCTTATTTTTTGAGAATTTGATTTATTAGCTTTTATCTTTGCATGATTTAAAGTTCAATGAGTTGCGAGTATTTGACAGATCTAATTTACGCAGCACACCAGGGTGAGAGTAACACTGTTGGCTTATTAAAAAACGAAGTACAAGGCAACGAGCGGTAGTCTCGTAGCATTATATTGAGTTTCCATTGGAGTATATGATTATTTCTCTAAACCTACTCAGAATCGGCTGTTTTGTCTGAATTCAAACTATGGTTTTTGACTTTCAATTGATGAGATCTAATATTTGCAATTATTATTTTGATTCTATGTTAAAAAAACATTCGTTCTGCGGCAACACAAACAGTTTGACTTCGGTGAGCAGTCCGCGTCCTACGACGTAATAATAATAATGAATTATTTTACAAAAGACCATCTAACACAACAATTGAAAAGGTCTAGACAAATCAAAATCAGAAATATGTACGGATATGTATGATGATAACTTCCAGTACTAACAACGAAACATATATATATATATATATATATATATATATATATATATATAAGGTGTAAGAATGAGTATATCACGCTTGAAATACAACGACTATCTTTAGATGGAGGATCTGCAATCTGTCATTAAATAAGATCCGAAAAGTTCTTGGGAGAATGACATAAATAAATTCCATTTTGTAAAAAGGTCATCGTATTTGACAAATGACAAGATCAATATACAAACCCAAGTATATTTCTGTATGGGTGAGCGAGACTGTCTATCAATAATGATAACGATGCGACTAGTATAATTGTGAAAAAAGTGCGTTAAATGGCTTTATACCAGTGCCTCGTTTAGATAAAGTTCATTGTGACTATGCTAGACCCGACTAATGAAATCGTAAGAAGAGTCTCGATAACCGTTCTCTGGAAATTAATGACTTCTGTTACGAGCGGTCCTTATCCTTGCGTAGTATATTTGGCATAAGAATTGTATATATGTAGTGTCGTGTGCTTAAATATGCCAATGGCAACAATAAAATATCAATTTTAAATGTAGTCGAAACTTATTTTACGTAAGAAGAATAAGAAAGGCTTTATTTAATATAATCTGCTCAAGCATCATTTTACACACATGTGAAATACTGAGACGTGTTTAAAACATGTTTATGATTTGTATATACGCGATTTTGCTTTTGTACATTTCATGTGAACAAAGGCATGCGCCAAAATTATATTTATGTTGACTAGAATTTTATCAACTTTCGAGACATTTATGGAATATGCTGGTTAGCATAGTGTTTATAAGCATTTTGCTTGATTGCACTAGCTGCGAATCTGAACGGTTTATATGGACTCTATTTATTAGGATAGAGAAAGAATGCAAAAGTTCAAGATAGATTTTAAATTTTGCTTAATAGAATTCGCTGTTATGCTATTATCATTTAGGTATTCAATAATAGTTTTTTAATAATTTTGTTGGTGTGATATTGTAGAGCTAGCTCAATTAAGTTTTCGTTTATGACTATTCAATGTACCCGGTTGCTGGTTGTATGTGTCACTTGATGTTTGATTGTATAATGTGACCAGTTTTGAGAAAAGATACACATTTGTGAGATCGAGAAAAAATAATACCAGTATTTTCAAAGTTTCGCGCTTAAAATTTTTTCCTTGTGTTTAGCGTACATGAATTTAAGAAAAGAAGTCTGAGATTCGACGATGAGCAAAATAAGTTGCTTTATGTGATAAGGAATGTAGATATCTTTGAACTAAATTTTAAATATGTCACTCAGCTCCTGTGTTCTATTTATGTCGGATTGGATTGTTATGAAGTAAAGGAGGTACAACTATACGACGTTTTATAAGAAATTTGTTGGTGTTCGTATATAACTGTGTTGTTAGAGTAACTTCTTTTAAAAGTTATCTAGATGTGTTGGGTTTGTTATTTATAACATCAGAAGATTAATAAGAGATAAATTGGAGCACCGTTCTGTATTGAAAGTCGATCGGATTGTGAACCCAGAGTTCTTCACATCTGATTACCTATTTGTTTCGGATTTTTCCTTCTCCTAGTTAGTTTGCAAAACAAGGCTGATGAGCACTATCTGCCCAGATGTCAGCCTAGATGTACAATATACAATTAAGTTTAAAACTTTAGGCGCTCAACTTCTCAACTAATAGAGGAAAATCGAACTGTTAGACACATCAGTGTATGAAATTCTATACAAGGACTGTAACCTCAAGAATTTTGGTGAAAAAATATCATGGCTACAAACAAATATGTGGATGAAACTAGATCCAATCATGCACGTCATACAGTAGAGACAGGAGGCACAATTAGCTGGGAAGGTTGTAGACACGTAGCAATATGGTCGTAATAAATCTACAATATTGAATAGAAACTATTAGAATGAAATCGAGAGGTAACTTAATGAATTAAACAGCCGTAGACGAATCACCAGGCGATTTTTTTGCTAGTGAAAAGTCAGGTATTGTGAAGAGATCTACTAGTAAGAATATATTAGGCCTTTGAAACAAAATTTACCACTGTACTCTTTAATTATCAAACTTATCGATGTGATGAGCCTACCATTGCTAGAGAGGATCGGAATTTGACCAAAGAATATCTGGTGTAAACACGAGAACAGTGGACGGAAAATCGCATATTGCAAACCAAGAATCGTTTAATAATAGGTTCGTATAAAGCAATAAACAATCGAGCCTTAGTGTCATTGAATAAAACAAGAAAACACCAAAGATAAGACAACGTTTCAAAGGCCTAATATATTCTTACTAGTAGATCTCTTCACAATACCTGACTTTTCACTAGCAAAAAAAATCGCCTGGTGATTCGTCTACGGCTGTTTAATTCATTAAGTTACCTCTCGATTTCATTCTAATAGTTTCTATTCAATATTGTAGATTTATTACGACCATATTGCTACGTGTCTACAACCTTCCCAGCTAATTGTGCCTCCTGTCTCTACTGTATGACGTGCATGATTGGATCTAGTTTCATCCACATATTTGTTTGTAGCCATGATATTTTTTCACCAAAATTCTTGAGATCACAGTCCTTGTATAGAATTTCATACACTGATGTGTCTAACAGTTCGATTTTCCTCTATTAGTTGAGAAGTTGAGCGCCTAAAGTTTTAAACTTAATTGTATACCTATTTGTTTGTTTGCTGGCCATTTTATCACGTAGCTTCAGAATCTAATTTCACGAAGAAGGACAAACTATACCTGAATAAATGTATAACATTTAGTAACAATCGATAGTTTGACTTTATAAGTATGGTAAGAATACTTTATGTAAAGCTCTGGTGAATTCATAGAAATATGTGTAATGCGTTGTGGCATATGGTATCCTCTAGCACCCGGACGCCTGTGGACTTAGATAGATAATGACAAAATAATTACATTCAGGTTTGTCGTTCATTTTACTTGGACTGAACGAGTTAGTGTTAATCTAATTCCGGCACAAAACATTGAATTTCATGGTTTTGCATCAGTGAAAGTCAGTGTATATGTGGGTAAGCTCATAAAACCATCTTTCCAACAAAATTGAGTAGGTATTCTAAAATCAAGGCTAACTGGTCTTCGTGATGTATTTCGAATTTTTCTGTAGACAAAGCTAAGATCCACTATGCACAATACAGGTACTATTGTGTGACATTGTAGGCTCCCTTAAAAATGGTCGTATCTCTGTAAAATCTATGGAGATTCTCTAAATTCTTACTAGCTCGACTAATAATTATACTCTTTGAGTTGGAAGACGCCAAATTAAGAGCATCTGAATTCGACATTAAATCCGTTTGGATCAGAGGCCGAAGAAATCGAAGAAGTGTTCACATAAGGTAATAACCGTTGTTTGTTCCATCTTATTCGCGCAACTGGTCCGAGAAATTAAAAAATTAGCGTAATTATAAATGATAGTATCAATAATTTAATAACCGATAAAATGTGTAGTCTTGAGAAATAAGCTGAACATTTTATTGATCATCTGCTTCAGTCCCGGTTCTCAAGAGTATGCTTGTTTCAAGTTAGTCTCGAACAAACATTAGAGTTATAAATACGGCGTGCAATGCTATTTCATAAACATTGCAAATCTGTAGGCCGCGATGATTTAATTACGGGCTTAGTTAAGGATGACAGGCAATTTATTGGGTGTTGACTAGCCGCTTAAGTGCTTTATGGAATGAGTGACCGTGCCGCTTGCTTAGTGTGAGTCCAGTATGATTCATATCTTCAAAGAAAAGCCAGTCGAGATTCGTTTGATAGTCATCGTGATATAAACTTGACTCCAGTCTTATCTAGGTTATTTGCTTCGTTTATCTTACTCCGAATAACCGCTTCGCGTGAATAATAATCCAGAATGGAACAAGTATGATTTCAGTCAGAATGATGTTGAATAGATAACATTTCAACCTTAAGGCAATTTATTATACAGCGACATGTATATTCAATTCACAAAATAGTCGTCTTTCTAGACTTAATTTTGCATTAGATTCAATTGATTACAATGTTCTATTCGATATTCTGTCGAAAAGTAGTATGCCCGCGCAATTTGTAAATAAAATACGCGCTCTCTTCACAGACACTTCTTGTTGCTTTAAGGTCTACTAAGAATTAACAAAACTACTCACATAAGTGGTTTTCGTCAAGACTCCAATATCCCCATTTTATTTTGTATTTAATAGGTGCTGTTACAAAAAATACTCTTCAAAATATTCAGGATACATGTCCAAATTGTCACAGGCAGTAAATTAGTAGATCTTGACTATGCAGACGATATTGAACTATTATTTGTTAATCGATATTGTGTTCAAGCCACCTTGACTAGATTATCAGTCGTTCCACCTTTCTGTATGAAATTCGCATCCTCTAAATGCCAGATGCTTGTGCAGGATGACCCACAAATCACTCTAAATATGCAGCTGAAACGAAAAAGATCTTGACGGAATTTCCTGTTTATTTATCGTGACAGCTCTATCAACAACGAGCTGAGTATGAATATCACGAAGGCTAGAGTAACTTTAACTAACCTTCGTCGTTTATGTGTTTCGCTGCTTTAAAGGGCGTGTGTACAATACCTCTGTATGTGCAATTTTATCATACACCACTGCCGCATTGTTAGAGCAACTGATTCCGAAGCATACGTGTCCAGGTTCGAGCCCTATCCGCGGCAAATTCTAGCCAGTACGTGATGAGCTCCCACTAAAAGACGAAACCGGTCTATTGGATGAAATGCCTTTTCTACACTATACAATTCTTAGTATATACTGGCAAATGTATGTACTTAATGGGTCAGGTGTTTACATCAAGGTCGCAACATGAAATTAGTAATCGTTGTCACCACCCGTGCAAACAATGTTTACTTAGCTATTAGCTCGTTTGGCTTACGATAGATTGTGTGCTGTAAGTTGGTTCTCGCAGCCGTAAATGTGATCGGACCAACTTCCAACGAAAGTAAGCCCCTGTACTATGACTTTGAGCGGTGTTCGGAACTTTTTGAGATTGCCTATTATTGAACCGTTAAATTAGTTCTAGACTATGTGGTTATGTGGGCCATGGCTGAAATTAACTGTGATAGTAGCATCTGGCTCCAATCTTGCTCAACTTGGTTGTGGTGAGCGATATTTATAGAACAAAAGGCGGTATTTTGCTAAAATGGTGCAGCTATTTGACTTATTTAGATAATACAGTAGCATTTTATCGTAATCAGATAAGCAACATTTGTCAGCAGACGTTGGTTACCTTCTTTCAGGGCGCGAGAGCATTTCGCAGATGTAGTGTATGCTCATTTAGTGAGTTTGGTCAGTTTTCTGGCTGCTAGTATGAAAGGGAAAATTCGCTCCATGCGGCAACCCGTATTGAGTCCGAATTTCCGAGTTCGGAAAATAAATACGTGGCAGAATGTTTTCATGGACGCATATCAGGCCGACCAATTTACAGAAGTCCCATTTTACCTCTATTTCAAGGTAACCTGAAATTAATTTACATCTCGTGTGTTGTCATGAATGTAATGGTTTTGTGACAACGAAACAGTATATATATATATATATATATATATATATATATATATATATATATATATATATATATATATATATATGCAATACTTTGTAGTAGTAGATTTAGTATACCTAGGTGCTACAACGCGCCAAAGTTTGATCTCTGTTCCAATACAAACAATATATAACAACTAAGTTTGCATGCTTAATCATCGAAGTCGCGGTTTGTTTAATATTTTGTTTCGTCGCTCCAAAGATGCTTTTTGCTACGTTGTGGATAAAGCTATGGATATCCGAGCAGAACTATCAGCATCGCGAAAAACAAATATATTAGAACGGAATGCGAGTGGCCGTTCGAAACCGACTTTCAATCGCATCCTACTGGTAAAATGTATGGAGTAACCCAGTAAAACCCACTTGGTACATGCTCACGTCTTCGCCAACGAGCAGTTCTCTTCTACTTATAAAAAAGTGGTTTATCTAAATACAACCAAACCACTGTTCCTTTTTCATTGTTTACATCACTATGACTTGCGGAAAATGCCTACTGTTTCTGTAAAATTTAATTATCGCAGACAGGCCAAAGCCATGATATAGTAAGAGTTTGGTGGTGTTATTACTTTCCATAAACCTTTGGTTTAAGCGTAGACTTAACTTGGTTTTATTTTGAAGTCACTCGCAATAAATATGATGTTTGGAACTTGGCTCAAGACCAGCTGTCAACTCTGGCAAATTTGTATTAGATAAGGGCAGGCGTGAACGCATTTTTACTTAACGAATCCGGTTGCATAAGCAGAATCTAGCATAGGTAAAACACGAGGGTTTAGTCAAGTAAGATTAATTTATAACACTAAATGTCAGAAAGGCAACAACATGCCTGGCTGAATCACTCGCATTGAGATGGGAAATTAATTGCGTTTTCGTATGTACTAGACCCTAATGAACATTGTTGAATACTCAAATATATTCTTGCTTCCTGGAAACATTGTAAATAAACCTCGTGTTGCAAGAACCCTCGTTTTCACAGCGAATAGATAAACCATCAATGGGACTGCAGCTCACGAGTGTTTAAGGATAATGGAATTCAACCGTGTTTATTTTTATGTTCTGTTCTAACACAGTATAGTGTCACCAGTGGCCTCTAACTTATCACTATGATACGTGAATGTAAGCTCTGCTTTCTTTTAAAGTGCTACTAATGAAACTGATGCCCATAACTCCTGAACTGACCTCTGGTTAAAAATTGTCATTTTGTACCGTCTTTATCACCTCTGACGAATAGGCGACAATATTGCTCCGTTAGAATTGCATTAGTCACTTGTTTTCGCTAATTCACCCTGAAATTAAGAGAATCATTATGATTATTATTTCTGCTCGTATGTATGAACATTTATTCCTAGTGATGGATGATATTTATCGTCATCCTTCGCTCTAATGGCCTGCAGCGCAAGAGTTGCAAGTAACATCTGTTCAGAATATCGGTTTTCGAATGACACAGGATGACTTACCTTTTGTTAGTGCTTGCAATCAAGCCATGTGTAGGTCAAGTGAGGTTTGGTTCTCTGGGGATATTGAAAACGATTGCAAAAAGTATGTTGACAATTTCAGAATAAGAATCCAGACTGCTTTGAAAAATTAGCTTCTCAGGCTATAGCTAAACTAAACTTATTAGCCAATTTTCTCTATCTGGCCGCTGTTCGATGTATCACCCTGGCATACCTACCTAAAAAGAGGTAATTTACTAATGTTGCTCGTCAAGTTACTACGGGTAGCCTTGTGCATTGTTCAAACTGCAGAAAATGTTTAGCATTATCGTGGTAGCAAGTTTTCATGCAGTATATATTTATTTAATCATAATAAATTAAACATCATATGGTAGACAATGAATCCTGCGCTTGGTTAGTTTTTTTTAAAAGCTATTTGTTGGCCCGAATTGTAGCGGTCATGGTCGAACAAAAACTAATGTAGCAAGCTTGTTTCAGTAGTTTGTTTTGTTAAACTGGTGAGGAGGGACCAAGTGAAGATGGCTGATGATAACGCCATTCGATATATTTTGTTGAAGAAAGAAAACAACTGAAATTATTAATGCGTTAATCAAAGCGCAGATTGCAATACTCGCAACGATCCGTCTCAAGGAAACTAGCAAAATCTTTTATAAAACTATTTTGGTGCATCCATGGCGTAGGGAGGGGATATTATTGTATCACCCATAGTTTTACATACAATCTAGACAGTGACGATTATAAAACTAGTCTATGTGTATTTTCTCTACATATGTGGTTTGGGTTAATCTTTCCAATTTCATTGTTACTCGTTTTCTGAGTTTTATCAGAATATATGTAACAGTTTCTTTATTGTTTCTCCTTTCGACGTTAATATAATCAGTTTATGCTGAATATTTTCAGCATATTTTCCATTACCATTCCAATACACGCATCTGTATGCATTCCTCTGGAACCTTTCTGATAACGCGAAGTACAGTTCTTTATCAGCAGTACTGCCAATGCTTGTATCCATTTTGGTTGATTCGCTAGTAACTTATGTGGAAATACATACTAAGCCTTAGTTTTATTTTGAATTTTTTTACAAATAAAATTATTATCACTGATTCGGTTTTTTTGAAAAAAATAGTAACCATCAAATTACTTATCTACTCATTTATCTCCGCCAGGTCAATATGTTATCAAGAGAGCTAAATGCGGAACTTTTCGGTGTGCTAGAAAAGTTGAAGTCAGATGGCAGTGCAAAGGCAGGCGTGCTTATGTCGGCAAAACCAGATTGTTTTGTGGCAGGTGCTGATATTTCTATGCTGGCTGCATGTAAATCCGAAGAAGAGGTCTATCAATTGTCCCGGTAAAGTTTATTATTCAAGTAATCGTTTACATGAAACTTTCTGGTTGCACAAATCATTAATATTCATAATGCTCTGGGTTAAAATTTTTGCCTATCTCCATAGCATGCATATATATTGATATATATATATATATATATATATATATATATATATATATATATATATATATAATGGAGTCGGTGTTTATATCAAGATCGAAACCTTGATTTCAGCAAAGAAATATATCGTCCATAGCAAAGTTTTAGAGTGACTGCATTAAAAATGCGTCCGAATTGCATACTTTGCTATAAAATATTATTTTCTGATATTTAGCTAGAAACTGAGTGAAAGCATCGTTTTAAAAAGCTTTCTGGGCAATGATTTCTCGTGTGGTTATCTATAGAAATAGAAGTCGAGTGTACAATTGGATGAAGGACCTTCGGCTTAGTCGTTGGTGAAAAGGCAGTGTTATGTCCGATAAATCTACGCAATTTGCCAAAAAATAACTGCATCAATGTGTATGCATTTGAAACTCTGGGCAGAAATCTTTATATATTTAATGTAAAAAAATATATCCCTGTTAAACTTTCTCTTACGACTGGCAGATCCGTGTCATTCTTACAACCTATTTTCGTATTAAAATTAGGGTTTAATTACTTTAAAGACATTTCGTTTCAGGCGATTTAGAGTGGAAATTTAGTAAATTCAACATGGCTCTGAAGCTGATCTTGTCTGCTAGCAGAAAAGCATCATCAGTGTATCAGTGGTCAGTAAGGTGGTCACCACCAATAAAACCCAATGTGTTACCCATGACCTCAACAAAACCGCCTTCACGAAGTAATTTCACAAGGGAAAACAATAAAAAGTTCTTGTTAATCGCCTAAGACTACCTTAAAATATAAAAACCTCTTAAAAGTGCAAATGAAGGTCTACGTTTATTGATATTCTAATCTTGCTCTATGGTGTTGTTGATGCAGTCTGTTTGTCTCCGAAATGATGCTGAGGGCAATGTAGTCACAGTTACTGGTTATCTGCCTTCTTCAATAAAATGATTAATATTGAGAATAATATCCGCTCAAGAGTTTTCTAGCCTACTCGTCCTGCGGTGCCATCCTTCCACAAGAGTTGCTTCGATGGCATTCTCGTTCAGTGTAGAGAAAAAAAATCAGCGATCAAAAGCAATGTTCGATGGTGATGTAACATAAAAAATGTGGCAGTATTCATCTGGTTGGTGGAAGTTGCGCAACGATAATGGTGAATGACTGTTGGATAGCTGTGCATAACATATATTATAAATAAGTACCACAAAAATTAGACGTATTGTAACGTCCCTCAATTCCTGGACAATCTGTTACAAATGGCATGGTCGCATCCAGGATTGTCATTTATTCTATAATTAGTGTATCGACTCGGACCATGCACTTATCCGTTGTAGATTTTCGTTCAAAACTTTCGGTAAAATAAATAGCAATAAATCCCAAATAGATGTAATTAAATTCGAAAAACCGTGTTTTCGACAAAAAATTAAAGATATTCTTAATTCATATCTAACTGGCCTTAATAGTGCAAATTGGAATTTATTTTTGACGAAGTTAAGTTCAACTATGCACACTGCATGTATTACTGTATATACAATAGTAAGCTTCCTCAGAAATAGTCATTGGATCTGTAAAATCTATGGAAATTCTCGTAACTAGGCGCCAATTTCCAGTTAACAATACTTGTAGAACTATTAGTTGCCAACTCCCGTACAATCATAGGGTCGATCCTGAATCCTTTTGTACCAAAAACCTCAAAAAGATGGAAAAAGCGTTCGCATCAGGTAATAGCCTCTATTTGCTACAACCTGTCCGCACAATAGGTCCGAGAATATTAAATGTTAGCTAAACTATAAATGACATTAACAGCCATATAATTACTGATAAAGTAATTCGTCTAGATAGGTTGGCTGAACACATTAAAAATCAATTTTCGTGGGCAGCTGCGTCAGTCCCGATCCCCAAAATTATACCTGCATCAACAATATGTAAAGTTAATCTCGAACAAACATCAGAATTAGAAATACGGGGTGCAATCTTACATCATAAACGTTGTAAATCTGCATGCCCCAATAATTGGCTTCCTGACTTATTTAAGGAGTTTATCTACAATTTCTTGGGTATTGACTAACCATTATCTTAGTATATAGAAAGACGAGACCTTGCTTGGAGTGACTCCACTATCATTCCAATCTTCAAAAAAGGCAATCGTAATTCATTATGGTATAAGTCTGACTCTAGTCATGTCTAGGCTGTTTGTTTCAATTAACTGACGTCGTGTTACCGATTCGCTTGAATTAAATACCAGAGAAGAAAAAGCCTGATTCCGGTCAGGACGAATATGCATTTGATTCAGTATATTCCAATGTTCTATTCGATATTTTATCGAAAATTAGTATGTCCACCAAATTTGTAAAAAGAATATGCGCTCTTTCGCGTTAGGGTCTACTTCGAATTATCATATAGATTTACTACCAGAAGTGTTCGTTGAGGCTGTCCAATTTCTACAATTTTATTTAATAGATGTTGACTTGAACAATACTGTTTCATACGTTCAAGATAAAAATCGGTACATCAGTCGATCCTGACTATGCAGATGCTATTGGATTATTAGTCGGCATTCGAGATTCTGCTCAGCTCACCCTGAATAGATTAGCAGTCGTTCAATTTTTCGATCTTAACTTTAGACCCCCTAAATGTAAGATGCTTACATAGGATCACTCACCACTTCAACTCTGTGACTGTAGAATGAAGACCCGTGCCAATTATTTCAAAGTTTACATACCTTGACATCTCTATCTATAACTCAAGCAATATGTCTGACGAAATGAGTGTCAGAGTCGCAAAAACTAGAGTAACTTTCTCTAACATTCGCCATTTTTTGCACTGAATCATTAGTTATTAATGGCTTTCGTTTGTCCCTGCATGATGCTGATTTCGGCAGAATATCTAATAGATAATTGTGATCCACTGGATCAAATGCAACGTGAAATCTTGAAGATTGATATGGTAAAATGGTGATGTATTTAGGCCGCTGATCAAGTTATACATAATTATAAATATCTCAATAACCTCTTTCTGTACAGAATTTGTCTTGTTATTCTGTTATATTACAGTTAAATACTGTTTGTTGCGAAGAGCTAATATATATGCAAGTATGTATTAGGTGTTGCGAACCTAGTAACAAATTAGTTCAGTTGTGCCCAGAAGGATAAACCAAAGACAGAATGAATGGAAAGTATAATATTGTTTTGTACATCATCAGTAGGAGCCGGTATAACGCCCTTTAACCACTATATATTTGGTCAACGAATGTGGAATAATAGGACGGTACAATCTCCAAGACGAATGTGTAAACTTGCAATAGTGAAGCTAACATCATATAAAGTCTACGACAATGCGACTTCAACAGGTGTTCAGGAATTGTTGTAATTCTCAATTTGGGTGAACTTTAGCATAAATTGATATCCATCAGGTTGGTATCATGTACTAACTCGGAAACCGTAGTGGTAGTACCATGTATCTTTTCGGTACAATAATGTTGGTATCAGTTACTAACACAATAGCCATAGTGTTAGTATCCTTTACAGACTCGGTATATATATTACATAGTGTGAGTTAGCGTTGAAGTCGCATTGTCGTAGACTTTATATGATGTTAGCAGGTTTACACATTCGTCTAGGAGATTGTACCGTCCTATTATTCCACATTCTTTGACCAAATATAAAGTGGTTAAAGGACGTAATACCGGCTCCTACTGATGAGTCGCCAGTAAGCACGAAACGAATGTGCATGAGATTATACTTTCCGTTCATGCTGCCTTTGGTTTATCCTTCTGGTCACAACTGAACTAATTTGTTACTAGTTTCGAAACACCTAATACATACTTGTTATTCTGTTGTATGTTATCCACGCTAAACGTTGAGGCGGTGTAGGACAATCGAAGCAAGTAGTCGAGATTCGAATGGAGTCAAACATATAAGTATGCAGGTCTAACGGTGGACTCAATTCATATATTATGAAAATGGTTGGTCAACGCCCCACGAACCATGTCGCCACCATCTCTAAATATCGTCGGAGGGAAATTAGAAGGGTCTGCAGCTTTGTGTTCAAACCATCTACCAAAAACGACACATTATATCGGTTATTATATTTTTGTTTGAATCGTTTATTTACTTTTAACTTTGTTGGGTATGTGACGCGATTAAGTTGGACAAAACTGCATTATCTGATACAAAATGATTTCAAACTGTATTTTAGTTATGCATAATAAGTTTTACGTATATATATATATATATATATATATATATATATATATATATATATATATATATATATATATATATATATATATATATATTCTTTATTCATTGACTTCAAATATTACACAGTATATTTAATTATAGAAGAAAGACATTAGTAACGAAGTGAATAAAGGCCATTTATTTCGTGAATACTAATCATCTCTTATACAATCATACATATTTATACATTTTGGGTTTTCAATTGATTATGCTAGTGGTAACAAATCTGACTTGTTTTTACTTCTGTTTCTTGTTTTGGCTAGTTGGTGAGTGTGTATGCGTTTGTGTTTGTGTGTATGCGTGTTTGCATGTAAAGATCATTCTCGCAGTATTGCAAAGTGATGTCTGAGATCTGGTCATTATTGTTTTGATGGCTTGAGAATTAACCATTTGTGCGCATTGCTCGCTGTTACGTGTACGAGTGCTATTTTTCCGAGTGTAGTTTATCGTTTCACCTTGTTGCGCAAATTTGTGTTCTTCACGTGGTAACAGCGCCTCTATTATTTCTTCTCCAGTTTGTTGCCGATCCGATTGAATGTTTGTTGATTCTAGCCATGGGCCTGTTCGGTTTTGCCTGGATACTAGTGAATTGTTGTTGAATTTTGTTTTTCGTCACCAGTCCCTTAGAATATCATGTTGATGGAACTTTTGAATATTTATGTCAGGTGCTTGTTGTTTTATATAAAGGGCTTCACTCTCGAGGTAAAGAAAGACGACAATTTTCCCTTTCTTGACATCAAACTCACTCGAGAAGAACATGGGGATTTGACACTGACCTTATATAGAAAATCCACTTTCACCGGACAATACATTCACTACAACAGCAGTGTGCCAAAATCCCACAAATAAATTTAGTAAACAACCCAACAAACAGAATCAGGAAGATCTGCTCTGAACATAAGATTAAGGAAGAACTGAGCTACCTCAGGAAAATTTTTCTAATGAAAAACTACTAAGAGCGATTCATTTATGTCAATATCAGACCACGGCAGATTCGCACTAGAGAGGATAACGTCAAGCAGGTTTTCTTAAACTTGCCATTTAGAGGCGACTTACCAGCCTCAATAATTACACGGCGGCTGAATAGAATAACTAAAGAGAACTTTCCAAGTGTTAAAGTTAATAACATTTAGTACACAGAGAATCGTGAGGTTGGATGCCAAAGATCAAATGCCAATTCTCTCCCAATCATTCATAGTCTACAAATTCTCATGTATGTGCGGTAGCACATATATCGGACGCACGAAGAAGCAATTGATAAACAGTATCCAGCGACATTTACCACAGAAATTGATTACCAAAGGCTTGGCACCGTCAGGAAAATCAGCTATTTCCGATCATATATTGGAAACGGGGCAGCCAGTCAATTTGACCAATTTCTCAATTCTACATAAAGCAAAATCAGAAAAATTATAATCTATTTATGAATCCCTTTATATAAAACAACAAGCACCTGACCTAAATATTCAAGTTTCATCAACATGATATACTAATCGACTGGCCACGAAAAACAAATTTCAACAATTTACTAGTATCCAGGAAAGACCGAAAAGGCCCTCGGCTTGAATCCACAAACATTCATTCGGATTGACAACAAACTAGAGAGGAAATAACAGAGGCTCATACGATGACAGAAGTTTCCACACAATATGAGCGTTCAACACTGCAATCCACACTTGCGTTTTTACCATGTGAAGAATACAAATTTTCGCAACAAGGTGAAACGATCAAATCGTACACGTAACAGCGAACGATGCGCACCTACGGTTAATTCTCAAGCTATCAAAACAATAATGACCAGATCTCAGACATCTCTTTGCAATACAGCGGGAATGACCTTTACATACAAAGATGCACATATACAAAAACAAACGCATACACACTTACCAATCAGCCAAAACAAGAAATAGAAGTAAAAGCGAGTCAGATTTGTTGCCACTATCATAATCAATTGAGAACTGAGAATGTATATAAATGAAAGATTGTAAAGTGAAGTTTAGTATTCTCGAAATAAATGGCCTTTATCCACTTTGTTGTTAATGTGTTTTTCTTCCTAATTAGAAATATATATATATATATATATATATATATATATATATATATATATATATATATATATACTGCCTGTTTACTTTAATTTATAATTGCTTTCTAGTGGGCTGATGTTTTTGTTAATGAACAATAGCGCCTTTTTTATAGTTTCCAGCGTAGTTCTGTAATCGTATATCTTATTTGGTTTCTAGTAAGATATTTTACGTTGTATTGGAGACTGGAGACTAGGCTATGGCTTTTCTGTGCACATTTATGATACCAAATAGCCTAACGGCTGGTGTTCACTATAGTAGAAACAGAGATCAAGATGTCCTGCACTTTTAGATTAAGTGGAGCTTATACCAAAAGACAGTATTAACCTGTTAGCTGCTAGGCTCCATACATTTTCGACCATTCATATCATGATGATAGTATCTGGTATGATCAGGTTACCAATATCGCGAAGTTTGGTATCTGACCAAGAGTTGCATAGCCAACCTATGCTGCTTTGGTTGAATTCCTATTTCTTGTCCAAACTAACGCAGTTGAAGTTCCACAACAAGGAACAATCTTATTCAACTGGTCGACTTATATTTTGTTCTTGATTAATGTTATCTGAGGTCAAATTGGCAATAACCAAAACTATCATAATCGAATATATAGATTAACGGAATTGTTAAGGTGCAAGCAGGTGTAGTGGTTCATTGCCAGTATCACAAAAGCATTAGAATGGCCCGAATATATGCTTCACCTGAACATCTTGCATCATTTGTTTAGTAAAAGTCAGTCGTTGTAAGGCAATCAGATGGCAATCGTTATCATCATCAATATTTATAGCCGAACAAAATTCATGATGGCATTCAGCGAGGTGCTGTTTCGCACAATCATTGGCTTAAGATTAAAAAGATTTCCGAGAGGACCGTTTTCAATGCATTTGGCGTTAGATCGGATGGATATTTTGTGAAAACATTATTGACTCTGTATTTGTCTAACTTTCCTGTTTTAGCAATTGCATCGTTAGCATACTTGAGGCCTACATGTCGGCAGCAACCACTAATTTATACTGTTCAGATTGTTGTATCGTAAGCAAAACTAACCAGGGTGGGAGCCATGAAACGCTGAGCCAGTGTCGAAATTTTCCTGTAGACCATAACCAGTACGAATACATGCCAATTAGTCAATATACCAGGCATCGAGTAATAGAACAATTTTGGTTTAAATTGTTAGTCCAGAAACAATTGTGAACAGATAACAATCTACTCATGAGGATTTAGATCCTTGAATTTTTTATGTTAACTTTTCATATCAATTTTCTCGTTTCTGTCTAATATGATGTAGTTTGCGTGAAATTTCGATCATTTATTACCGTCAAACACTCATAACACTAAAGAAATTGAATATTTAAAATTTATTATCGCATTTTTTTAGGGATGGACAATTGGGCTTGCTCAGTTTGGAGGCATCGCAGAAACCCGTGGTTGCTGCAATAATGGGCAGTTGTCTCGGTGGCGGACTGGAGTTAGCTCTGGCTTGCCATTACAGAATTGCTGTTCAGGATAAAAAGACCCAAATCGGCCTGCCAGAGGTGAAGTTAGGTTTGTTGCCTGGTGCGGGTGGCACACATCGTGTCTTCTTCAAATGTCCCAGTTTTATCGAAGCGCTTCAGATTGTTTTAACTGGAAAAAATTTGGATGCCAAGAAAGCGAAACGCAACGGTTTAGTGGATCAGGTGGTGGAACCGTTAGGCCCTGGAGTTTCAACTTCTAAGGAGAATACTTATAATTACTTAGAGAAGACTGCTATTGCAGCAGCAAAGTAAGTCTCATCTGTGTTCACACAAAGCTATTATTTAGGTGTAACTAAGATAAAGTTTATAGCTTAATTTTGATAGGTGGAATGTTGTGCACCTACCTTGTTTTTGTCCGATGAACTATCGACAACTATCCCAGTGGCTGATGCTTCTTTGACAAATTCGTAATTTATACTTGTCTAATTTTTCCAGACAGGACATATTTGATTTGTTGATTTTGGTAGCTATTTTAGACTGTATATAAATGTGACAGTTCATCATTTGTTATTTTTTCATCATTGTTTCGTATACTAGTTTCACAGGCTTTGCAAAATTGATTTTTCTAGCTCCTTTTAGTTTATTAATTCACAGTGTGTTTACTATGTGCGAGGATGAAAATTTATCATTCAGATAAATTGTATGTTTCTTTTTCGTGCTATTTTCAAGCATCTCCAAATATATATATGTGTGCCTATTTGGAAGGGCAAACCGAATATTGAAATAGAAGGAGAATGTGAAATAGGAGAACGCTATTTCCCGTTCAGGCTGATCGCCATAGCAGTCCTTTCCTGCTTACATAAATCGAGCTGCAATTTGTTTTGTACTTGTTGCTTCACAAATTAATAACTCTTTTCTGTTATTTTAGAAATGTCTCAAAGGCAATGCCTGACAACATTTATGCGGAGTTTAACTTATTTGATTCACAATTGAGGATGTGTATTCCCTCATTTGATTTTACGAAGCTATTTAGCTGTCTAGCTATCGTCTTACGTAATTTGATTGGCAACTTAAGCTTGTATGTTTTTAAATACTATTTGTGGTTCACAATAACGGTTGATCTTCTTTAATTTCTTGCAAAGGAAAAACACTATCTTTCTTAAGGCGTGTAGTTGAGATGCATTACTTTGGCGAATTAAGTATGCTTCATTTATTTTTGCATTGTAGAAATTTATGTCTCTTAAATTGAATTACAGTTAGATACCGTTTGTTGCGAAGAGCTAATATATATGCAAGTATGTATTAGGTGTTGCGAACCTAGTAACAAATTAGTTCAGTTGTGACCAGAAGGATAAACCAAAGGCAGCATGAACGGAAAGTATAATCTCATGCACATTCGTTTCGTGCTTACTGGCGACTCATCAGTAGGAGCCGGTATTACGCCCTTTAACCACTATATATTTGGTAGAAGAATGTGAAATAATAGGACGGTACAATCTCCTAGACGAATGTGTAAACCTGTAATAGTGAAGCAAACATAATCTAAAGTCAACGACAATACGACTTCAATGCTAACTCACACTATTTTATATATATACCGAGTCTGTAAAGGATACTAACACTATGGCTATTGTGTTAGTAACTGATACCTTTTTTGAAATCGATGAGTACCGGATACTAACACTATAGTTTCCGAGTCGGTACATGATACCAACCTGATGGATATAAATTTATGCTAAAGTTCACCCAAATTGAGAATTACAACAATTTCCGAACACCTGTTACTCCAGTTAAACCATACACTCTGGCCTTCATCGATATCAGTTATCACATTTCGCGGTAAGCATGACATCATTCAATTCAATATATTACAGTTAAATACTGTTTGTTGCGAAGAACTAATATATGTGCAAGTATGTATTAGGTTTTGCGAACCTAGTAACAAATTAGTTCAGTTGTGACCAGAAGGATAAACCAAAGGCAGCATAAACGGAAAGTATAATCTCATGCACATTCGTTTCGTGCTTACTGGCGACTCATCAGTAGGAGCCGGTATTACGCCCTTTAACCACTGTATATTTTGGTCAAGAATGTGGAATAATAATACGGTACAATTGTACCGTAACAGTAATAGTAATAATAATAATAATATATGTAATCATAAACACATGAAAAACTATTTATTCTATTTCCGTTGTAGATCGATAACTCTCAATATTAACATAATTCCCATTCGAGGCTGCAGGATATGTATCTAGATTTGCGATTTTTCTAAAGGTGTAGAAACATAGTAATTAAAGTCCGCAAAATATTGTTTCTGTCTTTAAAAATAAAATTTTCGAATTTTAATCATCAGTATACTACTTTAAAATTGCAGTTACAGAAAGATTTCTCCGTGACATAATCGAAATCTCGGCAGTAATGAGAGATAATTTGCTTATACTATTATTTGGTTAAATAAATTCCATTCTAACAGAAGCAGATGATTTAAATATACCAATAATAGCAACAAGAAGACATATTTCCAAGCTTAACTTAACAAAATTTACGGACAATTAAATTGGATTAGTCACAGTCAATCGTAGTGTATAATCACCTATGAAAGTTAGTTTATATCCTTTTTTCATACTGAATATAATTGAATTTGTTGATCAGGAAAAATTTTGTTCCTCATCTAGGTACATACAAACACTTTTAGTATTGACATATTATTCACAATGACGGACGTAACACTGTGTTAGTTTACGGTAGAAAACATAATTTATAAGATGCGCGAATTTTGTAAAAACTGGACTGGCATTGTTCATCGGAAAGTCATCCAAGAAATATCGCGACGTAAAAACAATTCGGACGAGTGATAAAAATCGATTTCTACGCAAAAGAAATATTATCAAAAAAATTAAACACAAAATATTTGTTGTTTTTTAAAATTGATTTGCTTGTTCTCACCAAATTGTGAAAAGGACTTAATAAATCATCTTCTTTCTGGTTGATGTTTAGAAAAAATTTAATCTTTTTCTGCAAAATTTGCCGGTTTACAATTTCTAATTTCCGTTCAGAATTCTTTCATTGTTTACTTTTCTTTTCTTTAGGCGGGACACAGCGTTTTCGATTTAACACAAATTTTGTCTCAATATCTGAAATATGAATCCCCTCAAATACACGTTATGCATTTTTGACACCAATTTTAATTAACACATGTGCATTATAGAATGAGATTATCTATGATAATTCGATTGGACTAATTTAATTTGTATTTTAATATTAAGGGAACTCCGAAGCAAATTGAGTATAATGTTAAGTGCATTAGAGAAATTTATAACTTTTATGCACTTTGACATATTCTGAATTTGGAGAATAAAAGAAACGCAGTCGGCATTTGAATTTGTAAATTTAATATATAGAATTTAATAAATTTCTAAATGATACGTTATTTTATGGGAATAGTATTCATAAATTCTCTGAATTGTTTAGACTGACGAGCGATATGGTTTTATTTTACTATTTAATGCGGTTATTTACCAATCAGTTAAGGATCTACGAGTACGGGCATTAAAGTTTACTTTACAGACAAACGGCGAAAGTTAAATATATTTATTTTGTCTTATTTAAATATGAAATGATTTTGCGCATTTAAGGAAGGCAAAACTCCTGCACACATTGCAGCTGGTAAAGGCTCTTATGGCGTTATGAAAGAGTTTGTCCGTTTCAACAAGAACCTAATAGCAACAACAAAAGACAAGGTAAGGAAAAAAAATAAATTTTTTATCATTTCAAATTCATCTGCCATATAAAAGCGTTTCGTTGTTAGTGAATAGAAATAATGCTTACACATATTTAAATAAATGCAATGAACAGAGACGGAAATTTTTAAAAATTCAACGAAGATCGTTTATCCACAGATTATAACTCTACTGAATTATATAGTAATTTATATAGTATATAAAGGCAAACAATTCACTATTTTATAGTCGAGTAATAGAAAATGTTCTTTTATTTAATTACCCTTTCGGATATGTTTTAATTTACTGCATATGCAGTACACATGTATTTTTATTATTGGCCTTAGAAAGCGTAACTAACCACCTGGATTGAATACCTAGAACAAAAATTACGCCTTTTCAAACAGTAAAACACCTGCCATACACAAATATAGAACATGGACTCCATGAAACTGAACATCCCAACAATGTTTGTTAAAAAATATGCAATAGCTTCTCATTGAGCTATATATTCATTGCGGTCTGATAATTAAATAATTGAATAAAAGACATTTTAAAATAAATGCATTCATCAAATTAGACAACTTTTACGCATTATGGTTTACGGACAACGTACTCTAATAAGAACGGATTTCCAGATTGTATTCAAAATCATAAATAAAATTGCCCTGGGCATTGCGGAATCAGCGTATTGCTTCTAACTGTCACCATATTTAAATAAACAATAGAAACTTGTATACGAAATTAATACAATCTCAAGAACTGTCTTTGTGAAAGTTTTACACTTTTTCTTTGTATGTGTTTAACGTATGAACTTCGACCAGCATAATCCACATTTCTCTTCTTAATTTATTAAATATAGTGCAATATATTTCATTGCAGTGGAGACCCTGTTAAGAGGAAAATTATATATTTAAACTTTGCTTATTTTAAAGCTATGCTTTCTCGTTTGTATCAGACGTGATTTTGCGCCATTATATAAACAATATAAGTAAATTTAAATTCACTGAATCCCAATTTTTGTGGATGAGACTATTCATTCATTCCACCATTTGATCGCATAGACTTGTGGATCGATCTTGCAAGAGACACATTTCTACTTTGTATGCACATATTTGTATGCATCCAATAATCTGCCAGGTTATTCTTAAAGATATAAGATATTTTGAATATAGCGGTATGAATAAGAAAGAATAGAAATGTATGATAATAATATGATCCAGTCTCGACACAATATTATTTACAACTTTGCAAAATTTCACAAGCAATAAGAGGCTATTATGCATGAAGGCACATGAATAACTATTCAATTTCTATGCTTTGTTCGCTTTAATATAGAGCACGGGGGGTCTGGCATTACATCTTGCCGCTGAAGGAGGTCATCATGAACTTGTGCGTTTGCTTATCGAAGCTGGGTCACAAGCAAAAATGGAAAATGAGGTAAGCAACAATTATTATTATTATTATTAACTCGTACAATATATTCAATTGTCTCTCTATTTCAAGTCATCGCATTCATTCTCCCAAATACAGATCACATGTCCAGATTGAATGCAGTACAAATTTGATAGATTGTTTAATTTCTGATGACCTAATTAGCCTTACAATTGATTAAAAATATTTCACTTGTAAATTATTTATTGCGCACACAGTAAAAAATTAATTAGAATTGACCAGAAAGATATAACAAAGTCAGCAAGAACGAAAGAATCAATCTCATGCACACATATGTTTCGTGCTTATTATCTATTCGTACTTGTGATCTCGTACTACATCGAAAATCTACTATATGTTTTGGTGAGGAATGTGGGACAATGGGACTGTACAATCTGCTATACGAATGGGTTAAAAACCAGTAATGTAGTTAACATTATATAACGTTTTCAACAATGCATCACTCAAGCCAAAACATTAAAGATAATATAAATCGAGCCTGTCAATTGTACCTAAACTCAGCTTGTTGAGTTAATGTATGGACCTATTTGCACAAATTTGTCACCAAGTACGCTAAACCTAGTACACATTTGATTAAAGATGTTATCCGAGATATTGCAAACTCTATCTGTTTTTGCTTGATGATGTTGTTCTAGGATAATTGAACCAGAACTATGTCTGCCGAGTCAGTGCATGGATCTAGCATGTTACTGGGTACGCAGCACCAAATACAGCTTTGATTGAAGTCGTTGGCTGCGAAAATTAAAAATCCACCTGTTTGTGCTTTCTGATGTTGTACCAATTATACCAACCTTATGGCTGTCGAGTCAGCGCATAGACCTATTTGCACTAACTTGTAACCAAGTACGCAACAGCTAAAACAAAATTGACTAAAGATGTTTTCTACGAAAATTTGAATTCCATCAGTTGGTATGTTGCCTGCGACAATTTAAATGCCATCTCTTTTTGCATGCTGAAGTTGTTCTAGGACATTCGCACTAGAGTTTCGATGTTTATAACATTTGTGATTTTGCCTGACCATATTGGAATTTATATATATATATATATATATATATATATATATATAAATGAAATATCGTTTTACTCTGTTCTACAGTCACTATCGGCTGTCAGAATAGAGTAGTTAAACGATCGTTATTTGTGTGGGCGGTGATAACAATTAATTTAATCAAGGTTGCGATCATGATATAATCACCTAACCCATTATGTATATGCATTTGTCAGTATAAAATGAGTATTTTATAGTGTGAAAAAAGTAAATCATTCAGTAGTCCGGTTTCGTCTTTATTGGGAACTCATCACGTACTAGCCAGTACGTGATGAGTTCCCAATAAGGAAGAAACCGATCTACTAGGTTAATTGCCGATTCTACACTAAAGAAGTCTTATTTTATACTGACAAACGGTTGTACTCAATGTGTCAAGTGTTTATATCAAAATCGCATAGAGAAATATTTGAAAAAATTATGACTATATTCACTTCGTCTCGTTGAATAGGTGCGAGTCGCTAAGTCTTGTACATATTGTGCAAACGGCCGTGTTATATTTTACCAACGACAAACAAGACAGGTACAATTTAGTTTCAAAATAAGGCGAAGCTCTAGTCTCATATATGAATTACTTTACAGAATACTTATATGAATAGTAAAGTTGAAAATTAAGTAAATTTAAAAGTCTATAGATTAAATAGATATCATCAATGTTCACATAAATTTTGTCTGCATATTTCTAATAAACACATTTAGTATTATGCATTAAATTCCGTTTTCACAAATGTTTTCACTTGTCATAATTGAAGTATGTTCACTACTTGAGGTTTTATATGCGGTTTCCTTTTCTAGTGACTTTCATAATAGTATATATAAGCTTTAATTAGTAAATCTTGTAGGAAACTTATTTCTATATGCAACAGAATATTTAAACATATCTTGAAATGGGAATATGTCATATTATATACACGCATGCTATTTGCTAAATTTAGTTTATTCTTCTAAATAAAGTTGTGTTTTAGGAGTAAAGGCGTGCCTTAAAATGCGTTGTGAAGTTTTTTTGTCTTCCTCTTTGTGCCACAGTATCTTATATTTTCTTTGTTTCTAACAATTACATTTCATCGTCTACATTTCAATTCAAGATCCTCTTTATTTTAGTCGATTGGCTTAGTAGAATAAATGTAGCATTTTAATGTTTCACCAACACGGTGATAAAATAGCGAGTAAATATAGCAACAAAGGAAATGCATTACAATATTTTTTTGCAGAATTTTTGTAGGCAAAAATTTTATAACAAAGTCTAGACGCAGAAATACCTCGCAGCACGCTATTCTTCAGATCAGATAACGTGATAACAGACAACACTAACAAAGTTTTTGTAATGTTTATGTTGCTATTAGTAACAAAATTCATACAAAATTGGCCTTTGTTGAGCTTTAAGCAAATTTGCGCACACACAACAAAATATTGTGATTTTTTGGCTTATAAAGCATAAAATGGAAAACTTTAAAATTATTTTATTACGCACAGAAAAATTGATACGCGTTATACAATGACACCGCACTAGTGATCAGACTTAATATAGATCTTCAGATAGGCATAAGTTTTATTAAAATTTAAACATGCATGAGATAACATGTGGAGGTTAATTAATTTATTGGACATCAATTAACTCCTCATATAAAAATAAATCAAATTTTATTTTTGGACATTTGATGTTATCGCTGGTTTCATAAAACAATATTAGGTTTTTAAAAAATATTGTAATTGTTTTGAAGTTTCTTTTGTACATATTGTCAAAATTTTTGACTTGTCTTTGTTGATTATAATAATAGAGTCTGGTAGAGGTTTTCAGTTCTGTGGTACGCTTTGCTGCATAATTCTGACTTGATACTCTTCGTCAATGAAGTATGGAAGTATTAAGTAATAATGTTCTTAATAAACATTATTGGGTAGAATCTCAAATTTGCCTCAGGATATTTGTTTTCAAGGTGCCACAGTATCGTTATGTCATCTGTGGTAATCAGTGTATTTGATGAGCGCACTTATTTTCATTATATATATTGCAAGAAATCTTGTTTTAATGCTATGGCCAGTTTAGAAAATATTGAGGATACACAGCAATTAGCAGTTGGACATGTGAAATGTAGTTTAAATTGTAATTCTTAGGGATTTAAGTTGTTCTATATTAGATGATCATACCGCATATTTGGATTATCGAGGCTTGGCATCTCAGAGGCATCATCATCATCATCATCATCATGTCCAGCCACACAAAAGTCAAGTGACTAATGTTTCACTGCCATATAACCATAAGGAGTGAAAAAATTATATAAGTGAATTTAGACAAATTATGTTAGTGACCAAAGGGCATCTACAAACATTTTAATGCTTTAAACGAACATTGGTTGCGCGGGTGGTGATAACAATTATTATAATCAAGGTTGCGGTCTTGATATAAACACCTGACCCATTAATTACTTACATATGTCAGTATAAACAAAGAATTGTATAGTGCAGTGTAGTGTGCGGCAGGATGGCTCAGTGGTTAGAGCACCAGATTCTGAAGCAGACGTGCCCAGGTTCGAATCCTGTCCGCGGCAAATTCTGGGCAGTACATGATGAGTTCCCAATAAGGACGAAACCGGTCTACTGGATGAATTGCCTTTTCTACACTATACAATTCTTAGTTTATACTGACATATGTAAGTAATTAATGGGTCAGGTGTTTATATCAAGACCGCAACCTTGATTATAATAATTATAGTGCTTTATTATACAACCAAATGAATCCTCCGTGTCGGTTAACATATAGTATCTTATTTTAAACTTTGGTAATCAGAAAGTGTCAATTTATAACATAATGGTGACACTTTTTTTTGTTGTTGACGACTTCTTGAAAACCGGTTAGCCAGAGTTTAATAAAAGACGAATTCTTTCATCTTAAATTTGAATCAAAGATATAAGTACGTGTAAATCTGTAGGCACTATCTCCCTTAGCAACTTTAATGGACACCTTCCGAAAAAATGTAATGACTTTTCATCTACTTGCAAACGCATCTCTTAGCTTACATTCTACTTCAATTTATGTTTTCTTCACAGCTAGTTTATTTACAGTTGTGAACCGGCCTAGGTCTAGTTAATATTTCGCCTTCTATTTATAAAATATGTTCTTCTTTAATTTTGATAAAACAAATAGTTTAGCTTGCTTAATTGTTTAATGTATATGTTTCTATATATAAATTTATTAATGGATCCAACAGTCGGATAAAAACATATAAAATGCATAATTCAGTCCATACTCCGTAGAAGTTTAATATTTAGAGTGTTTTTCATTGATTTTTCAACTCATCATAATTTTAATTAACTGGTCAATAACAACCCGTATCTAACTGTCATATATTTAATTGAATAATGCCATGATTACCGCGAAAAATTATAAGTGGTGCCCATCATGGCCAGAGTGTGTATGTATTTTTTTGAATAAAATTTGTTCAACAGTAGTTGTAATTCTCAATTTCGGTGAACTTTAGCATAACCCTTAAATCCATTGTGTTAAGCTCATGTACCTATTAGACAACCATAGTGTTGGAATCAGATACCGATTCAACAACCATATTGTTGGTAAACTTTACTGGCTCGGTATAAATTATATTCAGTGAGTTAGTTTAGAAATCAAATTGTCGAAGCCTTAATATGAAATTAACTCGATTACGGCTGGTATACAAATTCGAATAGGCGATTGTACCGCCAAATTGTACCGCATTCCTTCACTCTAATACCGACTCCTACTGATGAGTCACCAGTAAGCACGAAACGAATTTGCACATGAGATTATACCTTTCCGTTCATGCAGAATTGGGTTTAGCCTTCTAGTTCTTCTTGAACTATTTTCTACTAGGTATGCAACATCTAATAAATAATTGCTGAAATAGTAATTCTCAGTAACAAATAGTATATAACTGTTCAATACAAGTTTGTCTAATTTCTCAAAAAAAAAAAATGGCAAAGAATATATTTACTATAACTAAGAATATTTTCTACTAAATTAATCTCTAGATGACACACTTTGCTGAATAATTTATTTTGCATTCAAATCTCGTGCGCTCCGACAGTGGATAAAATCAGTTTCTCGCAAAGTCGATGAAATTCGTAGAAGTTTATCCCAGTAGAGCCATGCTCATTGATCCGCTCATCTTGATTTTGCGTGTAGAATCTTTCAGCGTTAAAATAGTTCATTAATTAGCTTAAATCAACGAAATGGTTATTATGAAATTTTTTAATTTAACTAGGCATATTCTACGTGCGAATTGTCAATTTTTTGCATAATCTTTTTATTCCTTTGCAACCTAATTTTTTATTATGATTTTAATTATTTAACCATGCACTGTAGACGTTGCTGTGGCCGCAAATTTTGTCTTCTTTCTTTTATTCATTTTGGTGTCGCTCCTAATCGGCCCGCATTATTAATAGCCAAAATTTCAAAGGCCATGATTTGAAGCCAGGAGTATTTGATTCTGAATCATAAAATTAGTCATTCACGCCACTAAATTAAAGCATTGCACAATGTTTATTGAAATAATAACTTCTGATTTGACTCCTTTGGTTTTGTTTCCACAAACTATGTCTGCTGCCATTGCCGGTAGCCTTTTTCATTTGATCATTCAACACAAGTTTTACAATACAAAATAATAAGAAAATGTGGAAAATAAAAAAAATTTCTTATAGAGTTATGTTTATTGTAAACATTTATTGTTTTATCAAATTTTACGTGGAAATTATTTTTAATCAAAAAATTCGCACACAGTACAACATGGAAAACCGGTAATTAATAGAAGTGAGTCAACTGGATTGCGAATTTATTTGGGACTTTTCAGAATATAAGTCGTGGTAAAAAATTTCATCAAATGTGAAAATGCTCATGTTGTGCTTTGTTCAATTTATGCACATATTCTATTTATGAGTAAACTATGAAAATTAATTTTTATCAACATTTTGTTTAGTCTTACCGTTATACAATAAGGCAATTACAATTCCCATGAGTTTGTCAACACGATATATCTTTAAATAATACCTGAAACAGGTATTCCATTCACATCTCAAATTTTGTCACAAATAATACTACAATATTCAATACACTAATTCTTTTTGATTGCATTTGTATTCTTCTGGTTTGAATGCGACATAGTTATGCTCATTAAATGGCTTCCATATAAAGAGAACTTCTCTGTGGACAATTTAATTTATTGGAATGATGCTTTTTGGCACTATGTAACGATTTTCTTGCTATCAATTTGACTGAGTTCTAGTAATAACGAAAAAGCCATAATTACGCTAGTGCAATCATACAGTATTTTGTTTTATTCCATTTTAATTATAATCTCATACTCATCCTCATTAGCAAAAGTATATTACAAATCAGCAAAATCATTATTGTAATCTGAAATACCATAATAACTGGATCACCGGTGTATAAAGCTAAATTACTCTTAAATTTAAATTGTTATCCCTATTTCCCTTTTAGTTAGCTTTGAAATTATATTAAACGCAATGTTCAGTAGTTTATTCTTTCAATTTTTTATTAGCCCATTCCGCCTAAGCAATTTTATACATGTAAAATATGAATCGTAATAAATGAAGTTGGTCGCTTAGCATAGAGCTCCTTCCTTGTTAATAATGTGTTTCCGTGTTAAAATTTTAATTTCAGTTTTTTTACATGTATATATGCAAAGGGTAAGAGAAATACTTTTCGTTATGTATGTTTTATCTTTTTCAGAATAATAATGCATAAATATTTCCCGTGAATATATCAATACAAATTATTAAAAATGGATTTCCTTTAGCAAGCACACTTCTGTTAATCTACGATCTACCATAGTCTCTAATGTTACAATCTTATTTGGCTGTTAATTTTCTTCTTCTGATCTGAGTTTGAGTAGTCTGTGCTCATTTAATAGCTTCAATGAAAAACATGGACTGTGGATCTAGTAAAAAATTAGTTCAGTTGGGACTAGAAGGATAAACGAAAGTCAGTATGAACAGAAAGTATCATTTCATGTAGATTCGATTATACTTTCCGTTCATGCTGCCTTTGGTTTATCCTTCTGGTCCTAACTGAACTAATTTGTAACTAGGTTTGAAACACCTAATATATACTTGCTATATATGGTTATTGCTATATATATATATATATATATATTAGTTCTCCGCAACAAACAGTATTTTACTGTTATATATTCAATTGATTGATGTCATGCTTACCGCGAAATTTGATAACTGATATCGATCAAGGCCAGAGTATATGGATTTACTGGAGTAACAGCTGTTCAGAAATAGTTGTAATTCTCAATTTCGGTCAACTATAGCATATTTTGTTATCCATCATGTTAGTACCATGTACCTTTTCGGTACTATAATGTTAGTATCGGTTACTGACACAATAGCCATAGTTAAACGAACATTGGTTGCGCGGGTGGTAATAACAATTATTATAATCAAGGTTACGGTCTTGATATAAACACCTGACCCATTAATTACTTACATATGTCGGTATAAACTAAGAATTGTATAGTGTAGAAAAGGCAATTCATCCAGTAGACCGGTTTCGTCTTATTGGGAACTCATCATGTACTGGCCAGAATTTGCCGTGGACAGGATTCCGAACACCAGATTCCGAAGCAGACGTGCCCAGGTTCGAATCCTGTCCGCGGCAAATTCTGGCCAGTACATGATGAGTTCCCAATAAGGACGAAACCGGTCTACTGGTTGAATTGCCTTTTCTACACTTTACAATTCTTAGTTTATACTGACATATGTAAGTAATTAATGGGTCAGGTGCTTATATCAAGACCGCAACCTTAATTATAATAACAATAGTCATAGTGTTATTATCCTTTACAGACTCTGTATATATATTATATATTGTGGGTTAGCGTTGAAGTGGCATTGCCGCAGACTTTATATGATGTTAGCTTCACTACTGCAGATTTTCGCATTCGTCTAGGAGATTGTACCGTCCTATTATCCCAGATTCCTCACCCAAAAATATATTGGTTAAAGGGCGGAATATCGGCCCTTACTGATGAGTCGCCAGTAAGCCGAAACGAATGTGCATGAGATTATACTTTCCGTTCATGCTGTCTTTGGTTTGTTCTTGTTGTTAAAACTGAACTAATTTGTTACTAGGTTCGCAATACCTAATACATACTTGTATATATATATATATATTAGTTCTCCGCAACATACAGTATTTTACTGTTATATATGAACTGTGTATCATTGAAAATATTAAAATATTAATTAGATATTGTCTTTATTGCTCCTATTATTTTTCGTTTATTAACAGGCTTTCTATTAAGAGGCAAAAACTGTTTATGGAATCAAATATCATTTACGCATGACACCGTTTAAAAAATCGTGGGAAAATGCCAGACGTTAATTTATGTTGAAATTCAGAATATGACATTCATCACTAGACGTACTTGAAAAATGTTGCACCGTGTTATGACAAGTGAAATTTTAATTTACATTGAGTTTTTCGTATGGGAACAGGTTCAAGAGGCACTTTTTTTCATTTAAAAACAACAGGTACGTGTCGATAAGTAATTTGTTTCAGGCGTTGCCTATCTGGTACTGGTCAGAAAAGTAATAAATTGCGCCACAATTTGCCATAATTTTGTGTTAAAAACTAACAAACCATCATATTATACAATAAAACGAACAGACTATACATGGATTTAAATACTCTTTGTTATAGATTGAACTGAATGATGTCATGCTTGCCGCGAAATGTGATAACTGATATCGATCAAGGCCAGAGTGTATGGATTTACTGGAGTAACAGGTGTTCAGAAATTGTTGTAATTCTCCATTTCGGTGAACTATAGCATAAATTGGTATTCATCATGTTGGTACCATGTTCCGACTAGGAAACAATAGTGTTAGTACCATGTACATTTTCGGTACAATAATGTTGGCATCGGCTACTAACACAATAGCCATAGTGTTAGTCTCCTTTACAGACTCGGTATATACATTATATACTGTGAGTTAGCGTTGAAGTCGCATTGTCGTAGTCTATATGATGTTAGCTTCACTATTGCAGGTTTACAAATTCGTCTAGGAGATTGTACCGTATTATTATTCCACATTCTTGACCAAAATATATAGTGGTTAAAGGGCGTAATACTGGCTCCTTCTGATGAGTCGCCAGTAAGCACGAAACGAATGTGCATGAGATTATACTTTCCGTTCATGCTGCTTTTGGTTTATCCTTCGGGTCGCAACTGAACTAATTTGTTACAAGGTTCGCAACAACTAATACATACTTGTATGCATAAATTTGTTTCAACATGATTCCAGTGTGCAAGAATATAATGAAATTTTACAGGTAATATATATATATATATATATATATATATATATATATATACCGAGTCTGTAAAGGATACTAACACTATGGCTATTGTGTTAGTAACCGATACCAACATTATTGTACCGAAAAGGTACATGATACTAACACTATGGTTTCCGAGTCGGTACATGATTCCAACCTGATGGATATAAGTTTATGCTAAAGTGAGAATTACAACAATTACTTAGCAATTTCTTATTACTTAGCAATTCGCCACACACTGCTATTGTTCGTAACTGCATAGAAAGTGTACAGCCGACATTTCCATTCACGTGCAATGTACGCAATACTACTAGAGGTGAGAGCCGCCTATCTAATTTTGCTGTGCATATATGTGCAATGCGGTTTGATCCTCGCTAGTCAATTTGTTGTCGTACTCTGATGATGATCATGGAAGCTCGAAACGCGTCAGTGCGTTGCGACTGGCTGTATTTTTGTTATACTATTCAACGACTGGTTAAATACAATCGGATTGGTTTTGACTTCAAGCTTGCATACTTAATTTAAAGAATTGTAGCTACCACCCTCGCAATCAATTAATGTTTAATTGTAGTGTCTATATATATATATATATATATATATATAGCGTGTGTCGAAAGCCAAGCAAATTGCTAATGTTCGTTATTTAAATCAAGTTTCGTTTGTTTGAAGTAAACACTGATCCCATTGAATTTCGATCTTCCATGATCATCATCAGAGTAATGACGGCAACCGATTATCGAGGATCAAACCAGCATTGAATATATATATGGAAATCAAAGTTGATTTGCGGCTTTAACCTCTAGCAGTCTCGCATACATTGAACTTGACTGGAAATGTCAGCTGCAGAATATCTATGCAGTCACGAACATTAACTCTTTGCAACTTTCGCCACATATACATATATAGCAATAAAATTTAACATTAATTGATTGCGCGGGTGGTGGTAACAATTCTTGAAATCATGTTTGCGAGCTTGTAGTAAATACCGATCCCATTGTATTTAACCAGTCATCGAACAACATAAAAAAAACTAACGCCAGCCGCAATGCACTGACACGTTTCGACCTTCCATAATAATCATCATAATACGACGGAAAATTGACTATCGAGGATCAAACCGCATTGAATTTATATGGAAATCAAAGGTAGATATGCAGCTCTCAACTCTAGCAGTCTCGCATACATTGAACTTGAATGGAAATGTCGGCTGCACAATTTCTATGCAGTCACGAATATTTACTGTTTGCAGGTTTCGCCGACTGGTTAAATATAATGGGATTGGTTTTTACTTCAAGCTCGCAAACTTGATTTAAAGAATTGTATTGTCTATCTTAAGTAGTATATTATTTTTGGCCAATGTTGAACAAACATTTCATATTATCAAAGCCTAAATTTTTTGTATGAATTATACTAAATTGCGTTATTTTGTGCATGCCTTTGAAAAATTGGATTTTGCTTTTAAATTATTTACACGAATTAATAGAATACCGCCTTACAGCTGAAGTACTTCTTTGCCATTTTTAATGTTAGCAGAGCTGCCTGTGCTTCGATATTATAAACAAATAAGAAACAAAAATTTATATATCTATATGTACATATATATATATATATACAATATATATATATATATATATATATATATATATATATATAATGTGAACGAAACATTGCAACAGCTGCCAAAGCAATTTATAAAGTAGACCGGAAGCTCTTGAAATACTGTCCATAAAAGCCAGCGGATGGAAATGCAATCAGGAAAGATTTCCTTTTGAGTTTGTGACTCAATCAACTGCTCCACCTGTACAGCATGTCATACGAAATTTTATGTCCTATACTGACTTGTGTTTCTTGGTTAGCTTTTCCTTCAAGAGGAACCGATTTAGAAACACATTAGACCTGTTTTTATAACTAACCACTCAAGATTTATTAATATACATTAGACACCACGCAATTTGTGAAAATCATGTTCAACTGAAGTCTTGCGAATGAATTTTGATTATATATATATATTCATTGTACCCTTCCTGTGTGCAAAAACAAACAGAAATTTTATCAGATATAAGAAAATTTTTCTCATGGTCTTCAAATATCACTCATGAACAGTCTTTATATATAAATTGAAAGCAAAACAAGATAGAAATATGTGAACAAATAGAGTGTGGAAATAGAAACTAATCAAATTATGTATGTCACATCCAGTTCAAGTCACTGTTTATATATATATATATATATATATATATATATATATATATATAATTACCTTTCCATCAGTTAGCAAAGTCAATTCATCCAGTATACTCATTTCTTCCATTATGGTAAATCATTAAGTACAGTTCAGAATTTGCTGTGGTTAGAATCAATATCTCAAAAACAGATTTTCCTATTTTCTGACCCTGTCCGCAGGGAATACCGGGCAATACAAAAAGAATTATTAATAAGGACAAAACCGGTCTACTGGATGAATTGCCCTTCGATATTATACAATGTTTAGTTTATTCTGACGATTGTGGTATATTTAATGGGATTGGTGATAAATAAATATCGTCACCTTGATTTAATAAAATTGTTATCACTGCCTGCGCAACCACTGTTAGTTCAACTAATTAAACTTTTAATTCAGTAGCACTTCTACAGGTAGCGTGATGCTCATTCTTTAATGGGAGATTATAGGTGGCTTGTTTGAAATTGGGATCTAAGAAGGTGCAATATAGACTCCATCTGAACGAAAAGCTAACCAAAATAACATTATTTAGTATGTAAATGTACATTGTGTTTAGCGTTCGGTGGAGTGGCCCAGTGGTTAGAGTCAGAGACAGAAAAGCAGACGTGCGCAGGTGCAAGCCCTAGCGCGGCAAATGCTGGGCAGTACTTGATGAATTTCCAAAATGTATGAAAGCGGTTTTCTGGATGAATTGCCTCTACATTATACAATGCTTAGTTTATATTCAAAAATGTATATATATATATATATATATATATATATATATATATATATATATAATGAGATTAGTATTTATGGCCAGCATAAACCTTCATTTAACATATTTGCTACTGTAATTTTCACGCAAACCTATTATCAACCTTCTGCCTCACTTACATGTCACCCCACCATCCGCTCTAGTTATTTTCTATAAAATCTCATCCTCATATATAAATCAATACGCCCCCCTGTTTACAGGCGTGCTGTATCTGTCGCAAGAAAAATTTCAACTTAGTTCCGTTACTAGTCCCAAAATAAAATTACATTATTTTTGAATTTATTATTATTATTTTTGAATTATTATATTGTATTTTTTTAAGTATATCATATATAGTTAAATATTTTTAATGTTTGTTCCATTTAAAAAAACTCAATTGGAATTACACTTTTTCCATTGTGCAGGGCTTTATTAAGACCATCCATACATTGAAGACTGATACTGCCTTTAGGTTGATCATTATATGTTAAATTAACATGAGATTAATATTTGCGAAAAGTCAAGGAAAAATAACTTGAGGAGAGACTTTATGCATATGCCAACAAACAACCCATGTTGATTTTAATTTAATGTGTCTAAATATTTACAACTTCAGAATTTATTCTCACTTTATAGTTTCGTTTGAATTATTACTTGTTACCTAATCAAAATAACGTATATATGAAAATAAATAAGCCACAGACAGACATAGAAATTTTTTTTTCATAAAACAAAAATGTATATAATTTAACAAGTTAGGAAATTTGGAAATTAAAGAAATTCTTTAAGTAAATAGAGCTATACATCGTAATGCGCGTAAAATTTAATCATTAATTCAATGTTATTGAAAAATAGATTATCAAGTTCATGTAACACCTCTATAGTCAATATTGCAGTTCGACGTGAAACTTACTGTCCTTAAAACATTTCTGATTGAGCTAAATTTGTATTTGGGTCATTAATCACTTGTTTACTTCGTTAATCATTTATATGTTTACTAAACTTTCTGCAGGATGGAATGACACCATTGCATTTAGCCGCAAAGCACGGACATCTTACTGTGCTCTATTTTTTGCGCAATCGAATGAATTTAAGGCTGGCGTCTCAGAAAACTGGATTCACAGCTATGCACATAGCCGCAAAATTCGGACAAATCGAGTTTTTTCGAGAAATTCTTTCCCATGTTCCTGCGAACGTTGAAAGTGAAAAACCGGTGTCAACCAATTCAACTGCCGTTGAGGTTTGTGAAATATTCATAAATTCCCTCAACTGTGTTAAACACAGTTTCATTGTACCTTAGCTGTTTAAACTTTAATAAACGCATTGGAGTTGAATCTCGATTTTTCAGCTCTCCACCTTACCCTGCCATGGATAAAAAAGTGTCGAAACACGTAAACAGCTGCTAATTTCCTTAGTTTTGAAATCCTGTAAATCCTGGTAAAAAGGTGATTGGTTTAATTGCAAAATCTTTTTTAATAGAAAGTAATGTGCATAGATTACATTCACTTACGTAGGTTGTACATTTTTTAACATTGTATTTGTCAGAGATTTTTTTCAAAAACCCACGTAAAGAAAACATAATAATATATTGCTTGGTAAAGCGTGGCGCTTCATTTGTCAAACAAACAACATTAACAGAACACAAAATTGGCTAGCATGATAGTTATAAATTTTCTATAGTTAGCTGCATTATAGAAGAATTAATCATAGTACAGAGGCTCGTTTCAGGAGCAACAAATAAATTTTTTATAATTATATATTTTTTCCGTTCAATTATTAGAAAATATAAAACAGGATTTAGTATTAAAGGTTTTCTCCATAGAAATCGAATGATTATTCGATATTTGTTTATGAGGAGGACAAGGCGAACTAAACCATTGTCTGTTGATGTCTTCCGTTTGGTAGTAAGCTGACATAGCTAGGTTAAAACAGTAACTGTGTCGAGAAAGAAATTTGGTAAACAACCTAGTTTTAGGTGTTAATGTGAGCAACTAGACTTCAAAAATTAAGCTTTAATCGATATCTATATTTGATGGGAAGGCCAAAAAGGAAAGTGTACAATTTAAAAAAAACGTTGTTTTTTATTTTTCTCGTTTATTTTACTATATGATAAAATGATACTTTAATTTTAGAGGCTCCAACCCTATTAGTGCATGAGAACTCTATAGATGCCAAGGCTGATTCAGTCTTGATACACCTATTTGAGTCTGATAAGCTGTTTTTCCCTTCCACATTTATTAAGTTCATGCCTAAAATATCTTGAGCTATATTGTCAGTGTCCTCGAACTTAAGATTAGCTTGCATGTCAATCGACCTTAAATATATTTGAATAGTTTAATAATAGGCAAAGGACTGTGTAATTCTTACGGAACAATACGCCCATATCAGTAACCTAGATAGAGATAAGTCGCGAAAAACAGAATTATTAAGTTACCTGTTCCTGAACTTTCCCAACACAAATTAATCGCAGGATTATATTTTTAAAGATCATGATTTGTAAAAACCGTAATGTGGAAAGAAAATTTCAATTGCAGCTTGTTAGAGGAAGTTACGCTAGAACAGTTACAGAATACCAAAACTAAAATTACTCACAATTCAAAAGTATATATACTGCAAAGTATTTAAACAAAGAATGTTCTATAAATTAAACGAATAATTTCTCTTTTTAATCAGCCACTGTGGTTTAAATTTATCAATAAATGTTACTATAATTTTGTCGGAGGAAATATCTTCCTCTACATACATATTTATATTTGCTAAATATGACATTGTTTAATATGTAGTAGATATTTTTATGTACATAATACGATGTTCAAATGATGTTCAAACGATGGCCTTAGCTTGATTACAAACCGAAAGTTAATGAAATTTACATAAGCACATGGTAGCTTTTGAAGTCTGTTGAACTACCACATATTGCTTCGTCACGTTTGGCCAACTCATTGGTACAGTCTGTTATCAATGCCGGAGTTTACGTTCCTGTACTTCATTTTCTTGTTACAGAATGCTAGCAGTGGTCTCTTCTAAAATGACCGTATTCAGATTCGATTGGTAGTATTACCACAATTCAGGGTCAGTTTATATGTCCAGTGTATATAATTCGTCAAGAAAATAATTTCTAAAAAACGTACACGCTCAGAGCAAACACGCTTTACTTACAATTAAGGCCATATTCTATTTAATGAAATTATCATTCTAGAGTGCATATTAAATCTATGGTTTAATACATTTCATGAAAACATATTTCCAAATGTATCATGCTACTCAAAATGAAATTCCCTATTTATATGCGCTATATGTAAAAAATTTATTTCCATAATATACTTATTTATTTAATGCATAAAATATTATGCGGATAATGATTATGATGATTAAGATTATGATTATTTCCAGGGAGTATAGATGCACGTCCAGGCAATAAATTCTGTCTAGCTGCATTAATATATTCAACCATAAATATTTCTTCATTGGTATTTTCATCTGATATGTAGAAATCAACTGTATGCTTTAAATCGTAGTCAGAGAGAAGTAAGATCTGGTTGCAATATTTGAGTTTAATGTACCCGATATGCAAACAAGTATTGCGCTTATGATTATTAAACAAGTCAATAGATACTGTCTCGCTCTTATCCCCACCCATTCGCCACACTTTCCGAACAGTTGTTCTCAACTGATAAGTTTATAATAGCAGTCAGAAAGGAGTAAAGGTCTTTTTAAACATTTGACTTTTATAAACTAGTTCATTCTAGCAGGGCTTGCAAATATGATGATTAACTGATACATCTATTGCTGCCCGGCTGCACTACTAAACCAACCTACGACATGCTCCAGATGGTTGCTCACAGCAAACAAATTGGTACCATTTCATAAATTATAAAAGGAGTTAGAATGCCTTAAGGACCGTAAGAACTATTTGAGTTATATGAACTAGTTGATTTTAAAAAGCTTGCTATTATCATCTTTAAACCAGGCCATAAGTGCAGTCTGACTACCATTCCCTACAAATTCACAACGAATTCCGGCAGGTTCATCTTGCTGATAAATGTGGAACAACTCATGGCGTTAAACCGGAGCCAGAGCAGAGTAAGTAAATCTAGCAAAATTTCAGCTTTATAAACTAGATTATTTTAGCCATGCTTCGAGTTAAGATGGTCAAGTTGCACTACTATACACACTCACCAAAATTTGATGATGGTTCCTCTGAGAAATAAATAATATTCATTTCTAGGATTTAAAAATGGAGCCAGTGCGAAGAAAAGACTGTTAGCTACACATTATTTATATGAACTATTCGTTTTTAACAAGGCTTTGAGTATGATGTTAAGACCACACAGTCAGTTCTGTCTAACTGCACATTTACTCCCACTTATTAAATTTTCCGGATGGCTGCTCACAACTGATAAATTGGAATTTACTCTAGCCTCTATTTCGCAACAAGAACGGAGTAAGGAATTTTAACATACTGTGAGTATAATGAAAAATCTCATTCTACCAAGGCTGAAATATTTGATATTTAAATGAGTCATTCATTGCTATGTAGAGCACTAATAGATTTACACGCCACAAGTTATGGTAGGTTGCTTCCAGCTGATAAATGGGAATGAATTCTGAATTTAAATCGACACCAGAGTGTAGTAAGCCCGGTTAGCATTAATTGAGCGATATGAAATAAATGACGTTATCATGACATTCATTTATGACGAATGAACCAAGGATACTATTCTGTCTACCTACAATACTGCATCCAATCACCACAAGTTACTGACAGCTGCTCTCAATTGATAAATTTGAACCAACTCTGTGCTTTATCTCAGATTGTTAACGGAGTAAGGACTGTTTATACAGTTGAAAATTATATATACTTGTTTGTTTTAAAAAGGCTTCTAATTTTGACAAATATACCCAACTGTCAGTGCAGTCTAGCTCCAAAACGACACACATACACACAATAGAAATTCCGGCCGGATATTCCCGGCTGACAAATTGGAACGAGCTCTAGGCGTAAAGCCGGATAAAAAGCAGAATATTGACCGCTAACTACAATTTAGCTATAACAACTTATTGCTTCTAAAACAGATTACATGTGTTTTGACTATAACACACATTGATTATTGCCTGGCTGCACTAATGCATTTGATGAAAACATATTTCTGGACCAAGTTACTGGCTAATAAATTAGAATCAACTCTGAGCTTAAAAAATAGCTTATATTTTTTTTATAAAACAGGTATTCAGTGTTGTATAGATGCGCTACTACTCCACCGAACACATGTTCCGGTTGTTCGCTCGCATCTGTTATATTGGAAACAAGTCTAGTCATTAGACAGGCACGAGAATGAGTTGGGACCACTAAACGATTTTAAGCTATATGAATCAGACGATTCTAGCATGACGTACAATTATAATAAACAAGGATGAAATCTGTGCTGTTTCGCAGCACTATTACACCTACCCACAATATTTTCTAAATTATAAATAGGAACTAGTTGTAGGCCTACAGACAACGCGAGAGTAGAATAAGGACCACTAACCATATCTGAGCTAAATAAACAGGTTTATATACAAGTGGTAACAAATAAAAATATTAAACTCAGTGTTCAAATCTTTTAAAATTTGCAAGTACACCCAGACGACAGCTCTCGACAGTTAAATTGCAACAAGCTCTAGGATTGAAACCATAGCAAGTGCAGAGTATTGACCGCATACCAAATTTTAGCTAAGCAAATTATTGTTTTTTATAAAGATAAAATTTATGATGATTAAACTAGGTGTCAGTGCTGTCAAGCCAGGCAAATACACCCATACAACACAGATTATAGACGGTTGTTCTCAGTTCTTACATTGGAATCAGCTTTGTGCTTTGAACCAAAATAAAATCTGTATTGACTGCTTGCTTTATTTGAGCTACATAAAATCTTTGATTTTTAAAAGGCCAACATTTATGATTTTCTAACCGAATTGACCGTGCAGGCAAACCACACAATGACCCTAACCTGACCCACGTTTCAGACGTTTGTTGTCGGCTGTTGAAGTAGGACCATTTCTTGGCTTAAAACTAGAGCAAGTGCACTGTATTAACAGTTTGCCACATTCGAGCTCCACAAATTTGTTGATTTAAAAAAGTTAGCATGAATATTTAAACCGTGCCATCCGTTTATTCAAGCCACACGAGTGCATCCATCAACACATATTCGTAACGATTGATTTTATCTATTATATTGGAACCACCTTTAGGTTTAACACGGGATCAAGAGCAGTGTATTGACAGTTATAAATACTTGAGCTACATAAACACGATTAATTTTATATAATGAAAATTTATGAAGAGCCACTTAAGTACACCCAACTAAATTGTTGCTCCGAGTTGTAAAATTGGAGCCAGCTCTCTGCTAAAAACCGGAGCGATTGAAGTGTATTGAATGATTTCCTCATTTGAGGAATTTAAATGGAAAACAGAATGAAATATAACCATTTTACAGCTGTGTGATTTTTTAAAATTTCATAAGGTTTTTCACTTATGAAGATTAAACTACTCAGTTATATATATCTAACTACTCTATAAGACACAAACAATAAATTCCGTACGGTTGTTCCCAGCGAATAAACTAGAATCAACTCAAAACTTTAAACCAAAATTGGAGCTTTACGAAAAGTTGATTTGACCAAGGCCTGCAATAAAAATATTTAAACCATACAATCAGAGCTATCTACCATCAGTAGAAACATACACACCAAAATAAATGACTGTTGTCCTAATTCGATATATTGGAACCAGTTTTAGACATTTTATCGTAACAAAAGCAAAACAAGTGACGTGAAACTATTTTGAACTCTATAAGTGAGTTAAATTTAACAAGGTCAAGTTTTATTTTAATTAAATCACACTGATACTAAACATCTGCACAACAATAGTAAGGATGGCTACTCTCAACTGCTTTATGGTTATCGACTCTAAGCATTTAGCCGGAATGATTGTGGATCAAGGACCTGAAATTATTTTGAGCTATATCAACAAGTTAAATTTAACAAGGCTAATATTTATTTTAATTAAATCATGTTATCAATACTATCTTGCAGCGTTAATATATCTACACACGAAAAGTTTTGAACTTCTACTCACAGATGATAGTTTGGACCAACTTCCGGCTTTAAACAATAACTAATCGGATTAATAATGTTTAACATAATCTGAGCCAAGTGAAACTTTTGATTTTAACTAGGCATGCAATTATGACGATTAAATGAAAATTAACTGATTTCTAAATGCAATAGAAATCTTATCCACAACAAATTGAGTTTTATTGCTCACAAATGATAAATTTTAACTAGCTCTAGACTTTAAACAAAAATCAGAATGCAGAATGGACCGCTTGCTGCGCTTGAATTATATTATGCGGTTGATTTTACTAAAGCATAGAATTGTGACGAATATCTCAACCGATCATTGGCTTTCAGTGGCGCTACTGCACCAGATCAATAATGGTACTGGACGGAGGTTCTCAGTTGATAAATTTGAGCTAGCTCTGAAATTATACCCAGAGCCAGAGCGCAGAAATTAATGTTCACAACATATTAGCTATATAAACTAGCAGATTTGAACAAAGCTTACGTTTATAACGATTAAACCAGACGGGCAGTGTTCTCTAGCAAAACTACAACATCCACAGAATAATTGTTCTACTTATTAGCTCGCAAATGAAAAATTGTTTTTCCTGTCAGTTTATACATAAAGAGATGTTCATTTGTGGATACTTGAGAAGAAACTGCAAGAGAAACGGTTCTTATAGCTGGTAAAATTTATTTTTATTTTTGTTCATGAAATGGTTACCATAAAAATGGAAATATTAAATATTTTTTATTAACGTTTTTTGCATGGTAATAGTGCTTAAATAAATGAAAATTTTCTCAACTTATAGTTTTAGGTTTTAAGGAATTGTATTTATATTAATATAATCAACCTAGTTACGCCACTTAAGAAGAATGCAGGAATTCGAAAATGCGTTCTCAACGCCATAAATAAAGGTTGCTTAATTAAGAGTCTTATATAAGGTGACGCATCTTCCTTCACCAGAAATTAATAGAAAAATCGTATATGTTTACATGAAATTTCCGTATCAATATCCGTGTTTAAGATAATGATCAACTTACTTAAGCTGAATGATCAGATGGTTTATAATTAAAGTAAAATAACATTTCAATTTTAATGCCTTTTGAAAATCAAATGGGAATTAAATATCTGCGATTGCGTAAAATATTATTGAAATCTCACGATTATATTTTTCATACATGGCGTTAAAGATACTTTCAAATTGCAATAACAGAAATGACTCAGTCATTTATAATATACTTTTGATGAATAAATACAACCCAATTTACGCGATAAGAAGCAACATGAACATGCAAAATCCCTGAATTAGACGTAATGCTAATTATTGATCGAAACCAAAATAATAATCAAACAAAGCTTCCATTAAATGTTGAATCTTTTGTTCAGTGCTGTCTTTCTTGTCGCAGATTTCACCGCATTTTTCTTGTACGAGACAATTGATAGCACTCATGGGTCGGTAAAATCTGTAATGTTGTACATTTTAAGATTCTCCGATTAATAGCATTGATTGATGAGTTCTCACTTGTCCCTTCTTTTTTAAGGGTTCCGTCAGTTGCCTGTCTGAAAATGACGTTTGAACGAGATTTTACACTCTCTTTTTATCTAATTTTCGAATCCATATTTCCATACGCACAGGAATGAAACACAACTTCTGGCAAATGTTGTAGCCTCATTCAAGACAGATATATTTATATTTATTTTAATTCCAAAAGTATTTTTAAAATTTTCTCTCTCATATCTGGTCTTCATACCTAGTCTCTAATATTCAAATGTATACAAAAACTTAGCCCTGTCACTCCTCCCCGCACACAATCACCTATAAACACATATGTGTACTCTACTAAAGTGACATTTATCGAATAACTATAAGCAAACTTTATGGATTGACATACACGCCTATCCATGATGTTTATATTTTTAATTGTTGTTCCTGACGCATAGAAAAATCGAAAAAGTTTTTGGATTTCAATATTGCAGTAATCCTCAAATACTCCAGTTTACCTTATCCCATCCTGTTTGCAATAGGTAATAGAGAGAGAGGTTAACAAACCTGTTGTAAGAATATACTATTATTCTATCGTTTGGACAAGACAGAATACAGAGCCTACACTAACGAATCGTCTCTCAAACAAATACACATTAATACTCATATCCTAAATAAATTAATTTCTTTATTTAAATATCTTTGTCAAAACCATATATATATATATATATATATATATATATATATATATATATATATATTCTTCTGAAATGCGAGCTTTAATATAGTTCATTGTACCCTTCCTATGTGCAAAAACAAAACGAAATTTTATCGGATACAAGAAACATTTCTTTCTCATTATCTCCTCAAGTTTTCACTAATAAACATATCGTTATATATAAATTGGAAAACAAAACACGACAGAAATATGTAAATATATGGAGAGTGTGAATAAACGGAATCCAATCAATTGCGTGCGTCAAATCCAGTCCCATTGCAATGCCTGAACATGTTCTTCTGCTTACATAAATCCGACTGAAATTTGTTTATCCATAAGGCTTCGTATGTGGCTTGCTCCCATTTGTTATTACATTTAGTAATTATTTTGAATGCTACGCCTGGAGAACATATGTGCGATTTTTCGACGATGTGTTGCGCAATTGCAGATGTGTATTCACCATTTGATTTAAAACAGGCGTTTAAGTTATATTATTTCTCTCATTCGAGTAATCAACCTTCTGGTCGATCGGCCTACTTAAGTTTTAGAGGTCAACTAATTTCATGGATTAATTAAATTAAAAGCACATAGATTATATACATGTATTATCTCAAAGTTCAACAGTAGAAGCATAGCCAACACATAAATTTGGTGATGATTTAGCTCGGCAATCATTGATGTCCATCTCTCCTACCAGACAGTCAGTGCTATTTATCTGCTATTGTATGACGAAAATTAAATCAGGAAATAAACTCTCTCTAGCTGCATTACTACATCGGTATTCATCAAATCTGCACTCACAATTCTAAAAAATATTATACCGCAGAAGCCCCTGTGTATTTCAGTTTTTCATTTACAAAATCTATGCAACAATGAAGCGATTTACTACATCATTTTTTGATACATTTGTTTGACATCCTATTTATCTTCGCTGATCTTAAAATGAATGTATCCATTCCTAATTTTTGTATTTTAATCAATTTTATTTCTTTAATATTATAAAATGTATCTATTGATCTTGATTTTAATAATTGTCAATTAGTATGGATTCACACCATTACATTTGGCTGCTGAATTCGGACATGAAAATATGGTGAGGCTAATTCTCAACTGCCAGGGAGTTGAAAATGATAAAGCGACGGCAGTTAACGTGAGTATGAGACGTAACTAATTTCGGTTTCAAATTTTTGTGCGATAATAATTAAAAAAAGAAATATTTTGTCATTGAACCATTATTGATTATCTAATAACAATAGTTCAATCGAACATAAATAAAAAGTCTGATTCTTTGCGTTAGTTGTAATCAAGAAGAAAATGGATAATTATACATATAGTAAGTCAAGACACTTAAAGAAAATTATAATTGATAAATTTCTAAGTTTATAATAATATGAATTTTGATAGATTAATAGAATATTAAATGTAGTAAAACAGACAGGAAGTAAACATGTTATCTGAGCTCTAGATTAATTATGTACTACTTATATACATCTTGCTTCGTGTAAATTTAATTTTGACGCTTAAATTACATAGTGCTGAATATAATTTATTCGTTGTTCTGCAAATGTCTTATTTTTTGAAAGTGATGTTTTAAAGTGATACGGATGAGCTCATGTAAAAATATTATTGTCTCAGTCTCTTCAATGCGTAATAAATTTCTCGTATATTTTTATGATTAATTTTGCCTACAATTCACTCAAACTCTCGATTTACATATCCAAATAATCTTCAGGTGTAGTTTTATAGGCTACCAACTTGAGCAGATATGCTACACCGAGAACAACTACAACAACAATATTAACTAAAACTTTAAAAAAATTAACATAAATCAATGAATTGCAGTCTCCAATAAATTCACCAGTAAATAAAATCTTACGAGAAAATAAAATTACTACATTATTTATGTCATAAATGATTTATTTTTTTATCAATTTTGTCTAATTTAAACAGCTGAAGTCATACTCATTTTTAAAGAGCATCTATTCATAAATATCTGTTATTTTAATCAAAGCATATCTTTAGCTATACACAGTAAGTAATAACTACATCGTACGCTCATTTTTTCTATTCAGTGCATGCATATAGTACTCTAGATTAACAGAAAGGAAGTTTCATACCATATCGAACATTATGATAGTAATAAAAGCTGAAATCCGAGCAACTTTATGTGCGTAAATGTACTTGTGCTTACAAAGAAATGTGCCGATTAACAACTAATCATATCGAATTTACATCATTTAGTTGTGAATTTTATAGCTAATGGCAATATTTAACGCTGCCTTTAAGAAGATAACCGCCAGGATCTATCTAGGCATATCTGAAGTAAGATTCGGGTTGCATACTCTATGTTGCAGAGAGTTAACATATTTTTTTGTTGGACAATACTTGCGATTTTATGCACGAATTAAGCGTTAATACGTGTATTTATATTTACTACATTCATACCTATATGGGTTTTTTTGTTTTTTTCCTATGCATTTAATAAACATTAATGCTAATTGGCATATTTTTGCGCAAATAAGAATGCACTTGGAGCCATTTTTATTAATAAAACCCTTAACAAGCTCATTATTACCATTGATCATTAAGATAAAGAATGTCAAAATAAATAAAGCCAACCGCCAAAATTAAAAAATCTCAGAACTTATATTGAGCTAGCAAATAAACGAATTGACCCACTTGTCAAAAAGCCAGAAAATGAGCAATTAAATGACGGGACATTGGGTCAAATGGCATAGAATACGCAGTCATATTTATAGCACAATCACATCACAGACAGTAACGCAAAAGCATTTTCTAACGGATTATTCTGTGCTGTATAACCTATAGAAAATAAAAAATGAAAAATCATTTAAATGTAATAATTTAAATTAATTTTTAAGTTTGTATCGACTAAGTTCAGTAATACGAAGTCAGGTTTAAGGCAAGGCGGAATAAACAATAATACTTACTTACTGTTTTCAGTGTGTCGTTTCGTAAGAATGACAAACCTCACAGATTACTATGCTCAACTAAGAAAGGAATTTAAGAAGATGATCATTCTGCTAGAAATCTGCAACAATATCATCAATGAGCTTGATCCGATACCAAATCGCTCAGGGTTTCCAACCACATGGAACCCATCCTTGTTCATCAACTCAACTTGACTATTGTTGGCCTTGGCTGTTTGTTCCGTGCTAACATCTTTCAATCTTGTTTCATACAAAAATATTTTGCTGGCTGCGAGAAAATTGCTCTACAGGGTAATTCAATTAAGGCATACGTATAATGTGACCAGGACAACGCATTTTGTGGCGCCGTATTTGTTTTTCTAACGAGGAAGCACATTTTTTGACCGATTTATAAATATGTCTACCAATGTCAGCGTTACCTATTCGTTGCTAGTAACATACATGAACTATGATTCATAATCATTAGTGATCAAATGAATGTACTCTTCTGAGATCTCTGACTGAAATGGATAACGTTTCAATAGCGTATTACAAAACGGCACAAACAGAAACAGTGTACACACGACTTAAGACAGTGTGGTATAGCCGCTTTTATAAATTAGCGGCAAATTTTGGAGAAAGCTATGCTGTGTTAAGCGATTCTCATACTTGCTTCGCCATTAATATTGATGCAGCTAAAAATAAACGTAAACCTATCAACTAGGTTTCCGAAGTATATAATTTTCCTTCTCTTAGATAATCCGCCATGCAGGACTGATGAGCACTACCTGCCCGGTCCAAGTTTTCTTCATCAGGCAAAACTTATCCTTTGTGTCTTGCACACTGTCCCTCATTTCGTTACTATCAATTTTAACCTAAGTGCTACTGCGTAGTTAAATCAAACTTGAGGCTTCACGTCAGACGGACTGGTTGCTGCATCCGCCATTAGGCCGGAAATTTACATAGCTATGGGCTACCTATACATAATAATTGAACGCCTGTGCCGATTTTGCTAGCTTGTCTATTACGATTGACCAAAAATAAATAACTTCTGTCAAATATAATGACAAGAAACGACAGAAGATTTAGAAAATTAGCCGTATGTGAAAACATCGATGCAATTGGAGCATGGTTTGACATTTTTTATGGACTCTTTTTTCAGAAATGGATACCGCTGCATTTGGCCGCCCAGAACGGACACACAAATGTGGCCAGTCTCCTGCTCAGCAAGTCGGTCGAACAGATTTCTATTTGTGATGAAAAACAGAGAACAGCTCTGCATATGTGTGCAGCAAATGGCCATCTTGATATTGCTGCTCTTCTCCTTGGCCAAGGTGCTAATCCCAACGCGGTTGATAAGGTAAATTTTCTGACATAGGTTTTGATTACGCTAAAATATTTAACTATTTCAATTTTTGCCGAACAGATTGCGTAAAATAGCTGGAAATATTTAAAATTTGATAATCATTTTCTCAGAATAAATTCCTTTCATAGACACATTAAAGTTAAACAATTTCCTGAAGTATATTCCAAAATAGGAAATACTTGTTTCGGAGCGGCATATATTGCAAAACGCAATCATCATTACAAATTAACAAATAAAATGGGATTGGTGTTTACATCAAGCTTGCAAACTTGATTTAAATAATTATAATAAAATTCAAAATTTCATCAGTATTCAATGAAACTAATTATTTACTTATAGGGAAACGTGAAAAAAATCGGTAAAATACAATGGATTTACAAATTGAGCAAAGGTTATTACAGCCGTTATGAAGCTAACAACATAGCCATTATATAAAAACTAGACCTTTCTTACATTAATGTTAGGTTAAATTGGACATATATTCAATTCCACATTTTTGCAGTTTTTTAGTTATTTTTATTTAAAGGTCGATGAAACCTTTCGGTGAACACTAGTGACACAGAAAAAAATAATAAAATAATTATGCTTTTAATGTAAATATAAATAATTATCGTTACATAGCATTATTTGATGCTTTAACACAAAATATTTTCAACCAAGATATCTGATAACCACGAAGAACACATCAATTAAGACGAAATGTTCTTTCACTACACAATTAGATTTCATTTATCTTAACTGTTTTTGGTACATCACAGCCTGTCTACACTTGGTCGTATATCGATCAGCTGCTGCCTCAGAACCCACGCGTCTAATTAGACATTCGACTAATTGATTACGAAATATATGCAGTCAAATTCGCATTTTCGGCGAGGAAAACTTGATATTAAATTAAATGAAGCATACTAAATTGTAATTTTGTTTTAGTTGTTGCGAGCCTAGTTAAAAATTAGTTCAAATATGACCAGAGGGATAAACCAAAGACAGCAAGAACGGAAAGTATAATCTCGTTTAAATTCGTTTCGTGCTTACTGGTGAGTCGTCAGTAGGAGCCAGTATTACGCCCTTTACTCACTACATAATTAGGTGAGGAATGTGTGAAAATAGGACAAAACAATTCAAGTGGTTAATTTAGTTTAAATTGTGTCATTTATCATTATTGCTAGACCTTATGCATAATAGTCTTTTTAATAGGTAAGTCTATGTCATGTACGTGTTTGTATTTGCCTGCATGTGCACACTCATCGAAAAGAATTTAAAGTGATCTAATAATACCTCCTAACGATTCACTAGATAAACGTATGACGCGCAGTTGTTTGTGCGCGCGTGTTTAGGACTGACAAGTAATCAGTTACATATAATTAAATGCACGTGTAACATTCATCAAAGTGAAACTAAAGTGATAAATGTCAATTCCTCTTTCACACGTCAAACCTATTTTTTACAATTACATACCTAAATGAAATATTTACTAGTGACAACCGGGTAAAGAATGGGGAAATGTACTATGAATACTCGGTCGCTAGTAAAATTAAAAAGAAAGATGAAATTTTTCAATAGTATAGCCAGTTATAATAAAAAGTTAGTCATAAATAAAATTCTAAAATTGCGTACTGGAAAAAATATAGTAATAGTGCATAGAAATGTTGCCCTTTAAAAAAAGTTTATAGGTTTATTAAAGGGTTCTATAGCACATAACGAACCAAAGTTAATAGATACAATAAAATGAAAAGTAATAAAGGATAGAATTACAAAATCATCATAAAATTAATGAATATATATTTAATTATTCATCTCTCACCCTTTGTAATTTAATAGTAATCTAACGTTATTAATTTATTACTTGAGCGATTTTTTTATTCTGATTCGTGCAAACTTCGTTTTCCACCATTATTTGCTGCTGTATTCCAAATCGAACCTAGTGATTTTTCTACGGTTGTTTCCATTCATGATATCATTTCTCGATTTATTTTGATGTATTCACTAATCAATCTTGTCGATCTATTACGACCATTAAAATATATGCGCCTGCAAATACCCCAATTAATTGTGTATATGTATGATGTACATGATCTGATCTATTAACATGTCCGTATTTACATGCGGTTCTAGGTTCCCCTCCTCTTACCTTAATTGAGCGCATGGTTTCCCCCACAGACATGAGGTTACAGTCGTTAAATGGAGTTTCAGGCATTCCTGATGTGTCCAACTGTTCGATTTTCTACTTTTGGTAGGACCGTTTAATGCCTAGGGTAAAGGTCTATTTTAAAGTAGTACGTATTTTGTATTGCAATGATACTGTTTTATTTTAATAATTTAATTATACACACTAGGTTAAAATAGACCCTTACCCTATAACAATGTGAACTGCTGGTTACCTTTCAGTCAATCAATAAAAGAATGACCAATTCTCAGACATCACTTTTCAATAAAATGAGATAGATCACACAGCAAACGGACATACATACAGACAAATACTAATTTACACTCACTAATCAGCCCACACGAGAACTAGAAGTACAACCGAGTCAGACTGATCGCCATATATATATATATATATATATATATATATATATATATATATATATATATATATATATATATATATATATATATATATATATATATTAAGTAAATGCATAAAAGAACTAATGAAATTCGTCATTGATACCGGATTCGGTCCTAATGAGAATTCATCAGTAGTTAACTGATTAGTCATGGCTGGGAGTTAAACCTGGTTGCTTTTGTGAAACTTATCGTCTACGTCGCTGGCCACGACATATCTGGCAACAACTAGCACATAATATCGACAGAAGACGGTTGCCTACATCAACACATATCCTATGGTTGGAAACCCACTCATCATGTTGTTGCTTTCGTTTGTTAAAAAGCAGAAATTACCTGAATGGCGTTTTCGCTTATGCCGAATATATGATTTGCAACACAAGATGAGCCTAACGGAAACTCTTTTTTTGTTTAAAATTTAAAAGACGATTGCCTAACATTAATACGTTACACGGTCTATTAAATGCTTGCTTAATATCTGGTAATCTGGAAATAATTTTGCAATTTATTATACAACATACTGATCACCACAAAATTGTGCATATAATAAGTGAATTCGTGTTTCAATGAAGATATATGTTTGGTTTTGCGAAAGTTGTTCATTGTCGTAAAAAATTTAATTTGAATTATATACATGAATATTTTAGATAACTTGTTATCGAGATATTAAACTGCGCATACTCAAATTTTTATTCATTTTCTCATCAACTGAAGAGTCGCATAACACCATTGCATTTGGCTGCACGGTTTGGCCATTTAGAAATGACTAAATTGTTAGTTGAGTCCGGTAGCTCAACACTCGCTGTTACACAAGACAAGAGAACACCACTTACGTTGGCTACACGCTACAACCACTCTGATGTAATAAGTTACTTGTTGGAGAAAGAGCATCTGACTCACACACTTTTGGAGGATGAAAAGGTTCGCATCGTTCTCTTTTAGAATTGCTTTTAAAAATGTTTTATTTTTACTTTTATTATTGTTAATTATTAACGATCTCAACAATCATTGATTGCGCGGGTGGTGGTAACAATTCTTCAAATCAAGTTTGCGAGCTTGATATAAAGAATTCAAGATTTGACAAGGATTGAATAGATTGCTGTCTTAAATACAATATCTAATGCTATTGCTTGATTCATATTGTACGCAAAATTCAAATTAAAGTTTAAGCAAATTTCGTTTTTACCTATCAAAGGTATAGACGTGAAACACGATAAGTAAAGCGTAAGCTGAAGTAAATAGTTTCTATATTCATCAAAATTATAATTAAAAAGTTGGCATTATCAATTTTATTTCCAGTTTTCAAAATTAAAAATCTGAAGTATTAAATAAAACTTGAAAACGTTTCTGGTTTTGCACCTTTGGCAATATTACATTGTTTAATATTTAAATTTGCTTAGTGATTTTCCGCGTAAGAAATACTTGATATTTAAAAAGTAATAGTTGCCATTTGCAGAATTAGAAATACTGATCCTTTTGTTATTGACCTGCAGATTTTACACTCTTTTATAAATTATCTTCCATTAAACACCCTATAAATATTGAGATTATGTATAAACAATTTTTTTGTTGTTACTTCTAATAACAAAATGTCTAGAGCGCAAAGACTCGAACACATTTGAATTGCGAGCGTAAAGAATCTAAATTTTTATACATTACCGGAAGTTTGAGGAATGATTTCGCGAAAGCATGTTGAACATTTAAGGGAAAAATATTTGTAGAACGGAATGGTGAATATACTAAGTAAAATAGATCAATTCTAATTCTTTCATAAAACAAGGAAATATAATCAAATATATTACGTTATAAAGAGCTGACTACGCAAAAATACATGTTGAGAATAGTTAACAAAATATATTTATTAAATAACTTACAATGTACAAAACACTAAAAATCGTTGCTAAAGCATATCTTATTAACTGGTCATATGCATGAAATTCCCATTTAAATAAGAGGAGAATTTAAAATAATCACTAAATGATTTAAGAAGCAGCGGCAATTTGGCCGCCAATTCAATAGTTACGTAAGATAAAAATGCTTGCATAGAGTCAGCACTCGGCCCTCTTAAATTTCATTTATGCAGTTTAAAACTTTTTTTAGCGTTTCATAATATTGTTTTTGGGCTAAAGGACAATTAATTAATATAATTTCGTATGGAGCTTGATAAATCTTACAGTATTGTCAAAACACAAATAAATTAGTCATGTTTGCAAAGTTCAGGAAGACCCAACAGAACTAGCAAATTTGGCAACGCTATCGCAGTTGTAAAATTTGCAGCTTCCAATAACCATAATCTAATCCAATTAGATTTAAGTAGTCTTAACATAATATGATGAAATATTTTGCAGCCATTAATCGTGAATTTCAATTTTTATAATTACACAAACATATTACATTTGTACACAAAGGAAACAATAAGTAATGTAAATTATGTGATTGTGTACGTTAAATTGATGGTAGCAAAAAATGAACACAATATGTAAGCACTGAAAGCACTTGCGGCTGAACTAAATATACTCGTCAGTTACCCAAGAACTCCAGTTTAGAATTTACTTTCAACTGACACTACACAAAATTCACCACTTTGTTAAAGAGAATGATGCAATTAATAAAGCATGCAATTGTCACAAGTTAACATAAACTGTTCTCTAGGCATAGTTGACCACCAGTCCGCAACAAATATTAAAAGCATTCAATATTTTGTGTTCGTTTTATCTTGGCAATGTTCATAAAATTAAAATAAAATGCAGAATTTATGATTAGAACCCATTTGTTTGCAATCACCTTTAATTTGTTTATTGTTACACATTGACTCCAAAGTTTGTCTTCGTTCATTTCGTGTTCTGAATTAGACATATTCAAACTGTGCTCCAAATGAATTTAATTTACACGTTGTTGAAAACCGAAACGCGTAATTTTCACGACCCATTAAGCATTTAGTATGGAGCGAACTGGTATTCGATTTTTAAAAGATGAATCTCGTTGCGCAGTGCTGTCCTTCTTGTTGTGGATTTGACCTCATTTTTCTTGTGCGGGACAATTGATAGCACTCTAAGGTCGGTAAAATCTCGAATTTTCACCATTTTCAGGTGATGTAATAATTGGCCTCAATTGATGGGTTCTCACTTGTCTCTTCTTTTTTAAACCTTCCATTAGATGATTGTCTGAAAATGACGTTGGAAAAAGATTTTCCATTGTTCTTTTACCAAATTTTCGAGACCGAATTTCCAGTCTCATCTTCAGGGTTGACACAATACGCACAGAAATAAAACACAACTTGTGGCAAATGTGGTATCCCCACAAGTTGTGTTTTATTCTTGTGCGTATTGTGTCAACCCTGTAGATGGGACTGGAAATTCGGTCTCAGAAATTTGGTAAAGAGGCACAATGGAAAAATCTTGTTCCAACGTCATTTTCAGACAATCAGCAATGGAAGGCTTAAAAAGAGGGACAATGAAGGCTCCATCAGTTGAGCCAAATATTATCACTGCAAATGATAAAATTCAAGATTATACCATTACAAAAGTGCAATCAATTGTCCCCACCCTGCATCGGATCAAATCCACAACAGAAAGGTTTGGCACTGTGCAGGTCATCTTTTGATTATTCAAATAAAAAATACAACCAGACAGTGGTTCAACCTTTTAACCAATACAAAAGGAGGAAAGTACAAATTGTAAGGCAAGTGAAACATATGGATACCACATTTGCCAAAACTTGTGTTTTATTCCTGTGCGTATTGTGTCAACCCTGAAAATGATACTGGAAATTCTGTCTCGAAAATTTGGTAAAAGAACAATGGTATTGGATTTGGCACTCTATTAGGGACATTTGTATGTAAAAATCCTGGCTATTTATATGGCTTTTGCTAGCAACAAAACAATCAATGATTGCGCAGTGGTGGTAACAATTCCTTAAAAACATTTGTAGGCTTGAAATAAACACCAGTCCCAGTAGCATTTAACCAGTCATTGAACAACATAGCAAACCTACCGTAGTCACAGGTACTAACGCGTTGGGACCTTCTATAATCCTTATTAGAGTACGACGGCAAACGGACCTTGAGGATCAAACCGCAATGCATATATATGGAAAGCAAAATTAGACATGCGGCTCTCACCTCTAGTAGTGTTTGCTTAAATCTCACAAACATGATTTAATTAAAAAGGATAATTGCCGATTTATTACGAGAACACACAGCAACATTTACACTCATTCTTATATATATATATATATATATATATATATATATATATATATATATATATATATATATACATATACATATATATCCTGGGTTTCCTTTTGATTAAGTGGATGGAAATTAATTTGGTTTTCAGTTTTACTTCTATTTATTGTTGAGGGTTTATTGTGAGTTGATTTGTGTGTACATGTGCGTATGTGTTTGTGCGCGTGTCTTGTATTTATGGATTGAGTTTCGATCAAATTTTCGCTTTGCTGACTGTTACGGGACCGAATGTTTTCCTTTTAAGCTGCCCTTCATTTCGCCTTGTTCTTCTGTTTTGTTTTTCTCCTTGGTAACAGCGCAGTGTGTGCGGAATGCAGTGCTGATCGCTCAATTTTTTGTACAATTTCTGCCACTGTTAACGATGGTAGTGATGCCTTTCACGCAGACTTTTTTCAGTTTGTTGCTAATCCGATCACATTTCTGTTGAGGCCGTTCCACTAAGTGTTCGAGCTTGCCTGGATGTTAGTAAATTGATGTTAGATTTTGTTATTTGAAGCCGGTCGATTTAAATATCATGTTGGTGACACTTTTAAATTTTTAGAGTGCGTACTTATTGTTTTATATGAAGAGGTTTGTATATGCATAAAAATCTTTCGCAATTTGCCTCGAGTAGAACTGAGAAATTCGTCGAATTGGCTGGGTGCCTCTTTTCAAATATATGCTCAGAGATAACTGTTTTTTCTGACAGTGCTAGTTTGTCATTAATCAGTTTAATCGGTAAATGTTACTTCATTCTGAAGATCATTTAATCTTTTTCATGTACAATGTGTATGCTATTGCACATAGATGAGAACATATAGACTTCGTAGGATTTAGAAATAATTGGAAATCGATCTTTGGCATCCAACCTCATGATTCTCTGACTGCTGAATATGATGTTAATTATTGCACTGGAGAAATTCGCATTAATAATTTGATTTAACAGTCGTGCAATTATTAAGGCTGGTAGGTCGCCTCTAACTGGTAAATTTAGGAATATCTGTTTGACGGTATACTCTGTAGTACGAAAACACATTTAATACCAAGGTGGATGAGGCCATTTTATTTCTTTTCCTAATAAAATTATACGGCTTAATATTCTAAGACAATGAACATTACAGTGATACCTAAAGATCGGGGTCAGCCCTTTACCCGTTAGTAACTAATTACTTATAAATCAACGAATTGTGTGAGTGACACACATCTGAAACGAGTTAAGTTTGTTAAATCGTGCTACAAATCAGATGTGGTACCAAAGAAATTCCATAAGAAGTGCAGAGGAGATAACCAGAAACTGGCGAATAAGTTTATATGTCGCTTATTTATTAATGCAATCGAAAACAATCAATAAAATCTGCTATTTTCTGAGAGAATGATTCAGTCACTTGGTAATCAACTTCCAATTGTGAATGATAACGAATCCAATTCCTATACAATGAAGATTTGAACGTTGATGAGAACAACAGCTAACAAAGACAATTAAGAACTCACGAGAGATTTGAACAAATTCTCTCCTCATATAATATTTCCCTCTAATCTAAATGCGTTTATTCACAATTACTCAAAAGCGATCACATAAAAATATCAGAAAGTATTATTCTATTTAGGAGCAAATTTCTGCATCATTAAGAGATACCTAAGCAAACGTGACATAATTGCGATCCAGCATGTAACTGAAAATTTCTACAACGACTTAAAAAAAGGCATCGTTCCATAAGCGTTCTATGAACAATGAATGAAAGCTGAGATAGTTAGCGCATTAGAATAATACGTAAAGGAATTTGAAGGCAGCCAAATTCACTTCTGAAACTGATGGAAAAATACATATTCTCTAAATTGTCCGATTGTGAAAATTACAAGGATTCGTGAAAGAAATTTATAATGTGAAACATGTTACAATAAGCCCCACAAGACTGCACGGCATAACAAAAACTACTAACACCAATCTCTGGAGATCCTACGATGTGGCGATGCGTTTCACTTCCCCGGACAGAAGTAAAAATGCAGCATCCTGAGTAAAAGAGCGTGAAAGATATAATTGACCAATGCATACTTTACAAGTTTTAATTAGTTGATCTACTATTGTTCAACGAAGACGCAGCAGACTCCGACAAAATTATTAAACAAGCCAAAGAAGCCGATCCGAACATCTAATTAACTCACAAGGTATACAAAGACAACACTTCTCATCCTAAAGAAAATAATAGTTTGGCAGTGACAATTCACTAAAAATCAACTTTCATTGAGAAATACATTCATTATAATAGTACTGTACCAAAATGTCATAAAAGAAACCTAGTTAACAACCTAAAAATCCGAATCAGGAAGGTCAGCAATTAACACAAAATGGAGGAATAGCTAGACCTCTGAGGAAACTTTTGCTAATGGAAAACTACTCGGAGCAGTTCATAGATGTCAACGTCAGGCCACGTCTGATTAGTACTACAAACGATACTACCAAACAGGTATTCAAAAATTTACCATTTAGAGACGATCTACCGTCCTGAATAATTGAACGGAGGTTAATTCAAATAATCATTGCGAATGTACCATTGCAAAAGTTAACATCATATTCAGCAGTTAGAGAATCTTGAGGCTGGATTCCTAAGATCAATAGCCAATTTACTCCAAATCCCACATTGTCTACAAATTCTCATGTATATACTTTAGCATATCTATTTTACGTACAAAGAAGCAATTGATCAACAGAATCTAACAACATTTTCTACAGAAATTAGTTTAAAAAATCACAGTCAGAAAAATTATTTTACATACACAAAGCTCTTTATATGGAACAAAAAGCATGCGGTCAAAAATTCAAATATTTCAAAAACGTGATAGTTTAATCGAGAGGCCACAAATCACACAAACCAATAACAATTTAATAGCATCCAGGTAAGCACGAACACCCATTATATAAGCCTAATTCAACAATTGATCGGATTGGTAACAAACTGAAGAAAAAATAGCTGCAAAAGCTAACAAAACATTGCACAAAATTTGAGCGATCAACACCGCAAACCAAACACTGCGCTGTTTCCAAGGCAACACGATAGGTCTCAAGGTAAAAGTAAAACAAAAGACAAAATTCGGCGAAAAGACATTCGTATGCGTAACAGCCAATATAGTGAACACTGTCAAAATTCAATCCATCAACATAAGAATGAACATATATCAAACATTACTGCTATAGAATAAGAATTACAACTATATTCACACAGACACGTAAGTATATGCACTCACAAACCAATCCAAAATTATCTGCCAACAAGAGACAGAATTTAAACTAAAAATCAGAATAGTTGGCACTCGCTTAATTAAATGAAAATCAAGGGTGTATATAAACAAAAATTGTAAATTGTTGCTGAGTGTTCCCAAAAAAATTGTCCATTATCCATTTTTTTATTAAATGTGTTTTCTTTTCCTTATATATATATATGATCAAGATAATCTTAGTAGTCAGCGAGATTAAAGGTGGAAATTATATTTAGGCATGCCACCATTTCCTTACAGTTTTAAGCCAATTTATTTCTGCGTTTGCCGCTTATAGTAACTTCTACCTTTTGTTTATATTGGGTTAGTTATCTACATTTTTTACTAAAATAAACCAAACGTTTTTCTATATACAGTATAACTAGCACAATATAGCATAATTGGTTATATATATATATATATATATATATATATATATATATATATATATTCGCTAAAACCAATGAAAATATTCCTGCTTCTTCGGTTTTTAGTTCTTAATGGATCTGATGAACTGTTCCAAGCTTAATGACAACAAGACCTTGGAAGAATTCATTTTAGTCTCAGAAGCGCCAGCTGAAATTGCCGCAAAACTCTCACAGCGGTATGTTATTCTTTCAACAAAAGAGAAAGAACGCGCAGCTGAACTCATCGAAATGAGTGAATTTTGTGAGAAAATGTGTGCAGAGCTATTTTCTGTAGTTGCATCGGATAACGGTGCTGACACACTATTGAGTTCAGTTGATCAGCACAACATGCGTTTTCTCGACATTCTAATTGAGGCGGAACAGAAAGAGGTAATCTCGCATCCAGCAGTGCAAAGCTATCTCTTAGACATGTGGTCAGACGATTTGAACTGGACATCAACTCAGACCATGCTGGTAATCGCTTTGTTTTTTGTATTTCCACCTTCATGGATGCTCATTTCATTGCCGTTCAAGACGTTTCAACGCTACAATCGTACGCCTCTGGTCAAATTTACAGTTAATCTGCTGTCACACTTATCTATGATTGCTATTCAATATTTAACAGCAATTGTACCTCCTGATCCTCTGTACAACAGATCTGACCTAACACCAAACTCCTATGAGTGGCTACTATTAATATGGACTGCTGGTTTGTTGGTCTCACAAATAGTGAATCCTGCAGACACTGGAAATCTGAGTTTCCTTAAACTTGTTATTATTGCCATTTCAGCAGTGGCAGTTATTCTTCACCTCATGGCATTCGCCTATGACGTCGACACTCGAATAGTGATACTGTTTTTAAGAAATCAGCTGCTTAGTTTTGCTACATTTTCAGCAGTTATTTTGCTGCTAGAATTTTTGACATTTTATCATCTGTTTGGTCCATGGTCGTATATTATTCGTGAGATTATGGTAGATCTCTTTAGATTTATCATCATTCTTGTTCTATTCATAATTGGCTTCTCTACGAGTTTAGCTGCCACGTACCTGCCGATAAAAGATTATGATCCGACTGGAACGCAGAGTTTTGGTAGCATTTTTGGTATGCTATTTTTTTCATTATTCGGTCTCGTTTCTCCGGACGATTTGCCAAGACCCGACCTTGCACCAGATTTTGCAGTTTCTATTGTAAGCGTTGTTTTCGGCCTCTATTTGTCAATGGCCAACACCGTCCTTATCAATGTTCTAATCGCCATGATGTCGGAGACATATATCGAAATCAAAGCACGTTCCGACACAGAATGGAAGTTTGGCAGAGCAAAATTGATCAGAAATATGAAAATGATTTTGCCAACTCCGAGTCCATTAATACTTGTCACTCAGTTGGTTTACATTTTTCGAGTGTTTAACGACATTTGCTTGGGTAAGTGTACGACATTTTATTGATTTTTAGTACTTTTTTTATAAAAATTTCAAATAATTCCACAAAAGTACAATCAGTGTAAAATTTGATGATAAGTTTTGTTAGAACATAGATTTCAGTAAAATTAATATATTAATGAATAATTAATCGTGTTTAATTGTAGGCGGATAGATTATTTAATATATTAATCCATTATCCACGAGTAACCCTGAAAATGTCTAAGCTTACTTCAGTTAAATATTCTATTTAAATCGAGGAAATTATTTTGTTTTCTAATTACATCAATTAATTTATATAAAACAAGTTTGCTTAACCTAGATTGACACAAATGCAATTCTGACTAACAAGTTGCACAGTATATCAAAATCAGCAACACCATTTCACGTATGGCGTGATTTAAACTTATGAATTCCTCATCAGAGCGCGATGACAAATTGACAACCGATGACAAAACTGCTATTTATTCAAATGAAATGAAAACTATAAATGCGGCTCCATCTCTAGAACCCTCGCATTCATTTTAGTTCACTGGATTGTCGACTAACTATTTCTATGCAGCCATGAACTAAACATTTTTGCAACTATCGGAACACTTAAATATGTCATTCAATTAATATTGATTTTCTGAGCGGGGGTAATATATATATATATATTTATACATATATATATATATATATATATATAATGTATTTTTGTATGTACGCAAATAAAATGAAAACGGCTCAATCGATTTGAACAAATTTTGCTCCACCAATTCTACATTTTCCTGGGAAGGTCATTATCTACATAAGATTCAGATTGGTTGTGTGCAAGATGATATTTTGACACTTGAACATCAATATATATGTATATGTATATATATACGTATGTATATATATATAAATTATATTATTATTATATATATATATATATATATATATATATATATTATTATTTATTTATTTATTTATTTATTTATATATATATCGGAGTTCTAGTGTCAAAATATCATCTTGCTAAATATATATTTTTAAGGTTTTTCATCATGCTACTTAAGTAACAAAATCGATAAATTAAAAAAAGGCGAGATCGGTAGTCTGCAAAATCGGAAGCTCATTTACTGTTTTTTTAAATATGCAAGCCAAAGTTGTTTCTAACATTTTGATCAAATCTGTATACTCTGCCCCATTTTATGAAAAAGTAATTACTATAGCACCAGAGCGTGTTACATTTTCGTACATCTAAATATGTTATGTTTATTTTAAATTGATTTTATATATATCTCTATATATAAAAATGAATGTTTGTCTGTATGTATGTATGTATGTCCGCAAATAAAATGAAAACGGCTCCACCGATTCGCACCAATTTCGCTACACCAATTCTACCACTTCCTGGGAAGGTCACTATCTATATATGATTCAGATTGGTTGTGTGCAAGATGATATTTTGACACTTGAACCCCAATGCGTAGGAACTTTTGTTTACTTAACCTCTTATGTAAACATGACTTTTTCCCAAGTATCGCCATGTTTTGAAATTTTATAAACTTCTCCTCCATAAATTTGCATTATCGTGAGGTCGCAGCAGCGCGGGACAGCTAGCTAGATACTATATATATATACTAGGCCTTGTTTTTATATATATATATATATATATATATATATATCGTTTCCGTAATTAATGAAAGCATCAATTCCATTTTATTCAACCTCACACCTAACATATCTAATTCAACGTCTGTCTCATATTTACGCGTTTAATCTGCCATAGTCACCATCAGAGCATGATGAAAAACTGATTAGACCGGATAAAATCGCCATGAAAGCTGGTGCATGGAAAATTGTAAATGCGGTCGTCATCTATTGCAGCCTTGCGTACATTGCATCTGACTTGAATGTTGGCTTACAATTTGTATGCTGATACGAACTAAAGAATTGCTTGCTGCTTTCGTCCCATGTAGGTAAATTATTCAATTGAGCAAATATGGATTTTTGGGTTGATGACAAAATTTATATAAATCCAGTTTATAAAATGGAATAAGGCATGAGTTCCAATTTATTTAGCCAGACATAATACTTAGCAAAACCACTGACAGTCGCATTTTCTGATGTGTTTCGATCTTTCATATTAATCCTCTGGGCAACAGTCTAAAATCGCATATGACAGTTGTTCTTATATTGTATGCAACTGGTCAAATCAAATGGAGTTTATTTCTCTATGAAATGCGAAAATTTGATAAAAAATCCATGTTAAAACAACTCACGCAATTGTTAAATTAACTAATAATACTATCTACTCTTTTCATATAAGTATTTGACATAAGAGACTCACCGGTCGACAAATAAAACTCTATTCCAAAATTAATTAAAAACAAATTGACCATTTTGATTTCTTTGATAAAAACATACGGTATTGCCGTAAAGTCTTATTCATTTGTTGTCTGGTTGAATAATCCACATGAACCCACAAGTTATTTTAAACTTGTTTTGCACCAGAGCAAGCAATTTTATTCAACTAAATGCATGTAATTATCAGTAAAAATACAACAAACAATGATACTGCAGTTTTGATCCACGCTGTAAGAAAAAGTTAAAATTAGGTGGCTTAGTAATTATTTTATATCATTATCATTTGTAGCCACACACTTCTCTAGCATGTAGTATCATAATTATTATCTAAAGTAAGTAATTCGTTACAAGTAAATGTTATCAACGAGCTTCCAAAATTTAAAGTAATTAATTTAAGTCCAAACTTTATTTTAAACGAACTTTAAAAGTAAAATTGTATGTGATTTGTGTATTATGCAGGTCGAGAGATCCAACCACAACAGTTAGAAAACCGAGATCAAAAGCATCATAGAAATTCCCATGGCGGCCAAGGTAAGGACGTTGGATGTTTAATCTATACTTTGTAATAAAGTTGGAAAATTATCGTATGAGTATGTTATTGCTTCTATAAAAATTATCCAAGCACTATTTAATTTAATGGACTACGTTTTTTTTATATTATTAAGCTTTTGAGTTTTGTCTGGGTTTTTTTCTAAGCTGAGGCCAAGCAAATATGTTGCTATATTGTAAAATTACGATTAATAAGAATGTCACAAAATTGCTTTGCGGATTCACAGTGAACTATGAAACACATTGAGCACAGGACGTGATATTGTTCTCGCATTGCTGTTCCATATTTAATGTAGAATGAAACTATTAACTCACTCAAGTGATGTATAGGCTAAGGGGCCATTACATTCTCATCTGAAGATCTAACACTTATTGTGTTCAATTAACTGATCTGCGTTTTGACTAACGCAGCTTTCATTGTTCCAGTAATTTTCTTTTTTCATAATATTTCGATCTACATTACCGTAGATCTTCATCAGATGCATTTCACGAAACAAATGAAGCAAGTGTGTTATTTCCTCTAGTCATAATATTTATATACCTCAGACTGACCTTTCATTAGATATTCGCGTGTCACATGTGTGTGTGTGTGTGCATTTTTATAACCGTTGTTTTCATCTAACTAATTTAGACCAGAGTGGCTGAATAATAATTTATCAATTGCATGCAATAACTATTCGTTTTTACACACTCAATGTAAATGACGTAACTGAGATGGGGAGACCCATAATTCAGAAACACTCGTCATAAAAACATGCCATGAGTGATAAAACCAGAAGTCCGAACGACTAATGCACATGTTAAATTACAATTCAAACCACTAGGTTATACTCAAGATAGATAAGTTAATAACAGTTATTGGCGCACGCCACGCATGTGCATGTGTATGTGTATGCATAACTAAAAAACTTGGTTAAATTATTTTGATACACATGTACGTACATCTAAATGAAACTGCAGTCAATAGACATTAATTTACCCTTTGCACGCGTCAGACAAATTATTACTTATAAATATTGTATTATTAGAATATTTCCAATGGGTAGGGTGGGGGTGTAAAACAGAAAATTAAGGTTGAAATCACTATTTGTTTTAAAATCAAATGAATAGTTAGAGATGAAATTTGAAGACTATATTCATAATTGTTTATTCATTTCTTGAATAAAAGCCCACTAATTAGTCAATCTTAATCTGATGTTCTTAATCTTTTACTGGAGCTAGCTTCAGTTACCAATTCATGCAATCGCCTTTTCCTTCCATTAGCTAGTGCAGTATTCCAAATCGGACCTAAAGATTTTTCAACAGCTGTTTCATTCATAATATCATCTCTAGATTTAATTTCTATAGATTCCCTAATCAATCTCGTCACCCTATTACGACTACATATTGCTATGCGTTTGCATTCCTCCCAGTCGATAGTATGCCCAGTCTCCACTACATGACGAGCAAGATCTGATTTAGCAATATGTCCATACTTACACGCAGTTTTATGTTCACCTCTTCTTACTTTGATTGGACGCATGGTCTCACCAACATACTTGAGACTACAATCATTGCATGGGATCTCATACACTCCTGAAGTTTCTAAGGGTTCAATCTTTTCTTTTTGGTTAGGGACTAATACTGTGAAATTGTCTCACGGCATACGATATCAGGTTCCAGAAATTTTGAAGCCGCAATGATAAATCATGATCTAATTAACTGCAATTCGACAGCAACTAATGAATGTTGCCCGATGATCAATGCATAATCGATAAAACTATAAATTATTTAACATAGATGTGCAACTTTTGATTACGTGATGAGTTTGACTTTGCACGTGATCAAATAATCTGGTAATTTAAAAATGTTGCATTTACATAAAGATTTTAAAAATATAAATAGCGTTAAATAAATATTAAATTGTCAGTTTTTATAATTAAGGTAACTTACGCATCAGGAATAAACCTTTTTTTCCTGGCTGTAGTAAAGTAGAAATTTATATGTGCTTACTTATATATCAGCTATATAATAAAGATTCGTTTGTTCGTGGGCGCGTTTGTGCGTGTGTGCAAGTGATTTGCCTTTATTAAACTGCCTAGCTTGGTGGCTTTTTTAACCCCTACTTTGAGAAGAATGAAATGGATCATGTCTTGAAGCTTGAGATTTTGGTTTTTCCTAATAAAATATTCCTTACTCTAAAGTATTACAATGTAAAGTGTTTCGAGTTCGATAAAATGTTAATGTATGACAATCTAATTCTTATCAATTTTAGGTGAGAGCGTTGAACAGTGCAAAATTGAGAATGCTGTTGACTGGAAATTAATAGTTGAAAACTACAATCAACTAAAATAGATCATCAATTTTGCCTCCGAGAAAAGCATCAGCAATTTTAGAAAAATACAAGCGCATTTTAACGAGCTGTCGCAATTCAACGAAATCGAAGAAATTTTTGACTAACAGTAAAATATATGTATCTATTCGAAAAATATCTCAAGTTTTTTAAATTTCTTCAGGCTATAAAGTTTAAATGTTAAAAATAGTTATCAAATGTTTGTAGACATTACTCGGTAGTTCCTATTGTATTGATATCGGATGTTTTGGAATACATTTTTGCGAAAATTTTGTTTTAATTAAGTATGTGGATGATGTTGTTACCCCAATGGCTAGTAATTGTTCTATGAGAATAATTAAATATTCTATATTATTTTACAACTTATTTTCACAGTTACAATCCTGATAAATGCGTTCATTGTGTAACGCAGTAAAGAAACTGTCAGGCAATCTTCTTTACACAATTTAGTGATATTTTCTATGTGGCATGCACGTTAAATGAACAAATGCATAAAAGAATCTAAACGGTGTCGTTGAATATGTAACCGGTGATATTTATATTAAAACGCGCTGATAAAAATGCATAAATGAGCGGTCGCAGTCCTACTTGCAGTCCCTCAACTAATTAAATGTCAAATAGTAATGACGAAAAACACATTGAAATATACTAATTGGTTTCACAATTAGGATTCAATGAAATCAGGGTCGTATGATCGACATCTATGTTTATTCCATTGGCTTGAAAAGGTCTTATGCATTGTTAAATGTTATTAATGGTGTTATACAAATATACGCACAATCTCTGTAATAATATTCCAAGATGAAAAATATTGATCTTATAGACAATTTATAATGTTTTGAAGATCTGCAGTCTAGTGTAAGCATATATAGGGAAGAATATATAATTTTTATTGCACAAATAATTCAGGAATTAGTGGCGTAGTAATAAAAACGTTTGACTAGTTAGATATGAATAATCGGCTATGGGACTCTGGTAATGGTATGTCCAAGGAAATAGAAATTATTGACCAGCAGAAGTATTGTCTATCAAACTAGATTACATTTATTTGTGTGCTCTATGCAGAATTGCTGTATTTGCTCAATTAACATGGTTAGACGATTGAAAAATATAAAATATAAAATTTTTTTAATAAGGTTTACAAAAATTAGATAAAACCGTCTGTTTTTATGCAAACAGTCACATATTATTACAAAATTAATGTTAATCGAACGTACTGACGCATTTTGACCTTTCATATTCACCATAAGAGCACAACAGTAAACTCATTATAACGTATGAAACCGTTATAAACATATAATGGACATCTCACTGATAGCAATCTGATATGTTATATCTTATACAATCATTGTTGTCGAATTTTATTTATACAATTTGCAGTCGTGATCTAATGATTAACATAGATAGACGAAACTCGTCAGTACGTGTCACTGATTGCGGAGGTCTTGTGTTGTGTTACTGTTTATATAAAATGGGATTTTTCTTTCTCTGATGTTCACGAACTTGATTTAAATGAATGGTATTAATGTCAGCGCATGCCACGAGTTTTTAAATATTACTACCGTTTAAAGGTTCTAAGATCATGCTTCATGAAATCGCCAGTATAAAGCAACAATTGCTTCATTAATTTGTACTTTTTTAAACATTTGAAGATGAGTGACCTGAAGACTGCATTCGACAAAAGGTTGCCGAAATATCTTCAAGGAAAGAACAAATGGAATTCGACCTGTGTCAGTCGCAACACATAATTAACGATGTTGAACAGGAATTTATGAATGTGCTCATCAACTCATGAGCGAATAAATGGCGCATATATTAGTTGCAAACTGGGTCTGATGCCAAATTTTGTAGAAATAGTTGATGCTATTGCCTACAGTGTTATCGTTTAAATGGAATATGAGAATGCAAAATTTCCTAGAGTTAAAAAGCTTGAAACGAAATCCTTCATATCATTGTGCTTCATAGGAAATAAGAGGTTGAGGAATCATCTCCGGATAAAATTAAGTGCCTAGAATGCCACAGATTAATTGACAGAGCTAAGGGTTAGACGACCTATAAAATAAGAACCCATGATCACACCAATTGCTGCATAACTGAGTTTAAAAGAAAAATAAGTGTAGTTTCATGTCATTATTTACAACAACTACGGATGTTGAGGAGATTTGGTAAACTGAATTTATTAAATATAGATATTTGAAAGGAAACAAATTTAAGAGTAGCCTTAGTCAAGATATAACCTCCGCAAAATGAATGGGGCTATGATGTGTCAATATATATATATATATATATATATATATATATATATATATATATATATATATATATATATGAAAGGTTTGGGTTCTGTACGGGTGCTGCGGTGATTAATTTTATGTACATTATGCAGGGTTAGATATGTCACATAGGAGAGCCCGAACGCTAATGTTTCGTGTAAATCTGTGATTACAATTTGGGCTACAGTGAGTTTCTCGCTGTTATTTTTACTGTTGAAAGGTGGGTCGAATTAAGGCAAAAGGCATTGACTAAATCTAATTGGAGCAACGCTGTAGGAAATAAAGGGCAGTATAACCCGCTATCATATATCAAATGAGAAACATGACGATTCCAATTTGTCAATCGAATTGCTGAGTTTAACATTTTAAAGGTACCGAAGTAAATTCGAGTAGCGAAATTAGCCAGTAGGAGATAAGTGTGTGTCAAGAAATGAAGTTATATATATATATATATATATATATATATATATATATATATATATAGAACGAGATCTGTACCTTTGCAAAGTTTTTAATGAATAACATATCCTCCAATGTGTTCTAGAGGAATAGAAGACGGCCGATATTCTTGCTAAGCTACGTTATTTGTGTCTCATATAAAATGAGTGTATGACCAATCTAGATAAAGTTTACCTGGAGTAAAGGTATATTTGTAAGGGGTTTTAAGATATTAGTCCGATTGACCTAAGAATGGGCTTATTGGATTTACAATAGCAACAATCTAAACGGAATTGGTCACAATACCAATCTCTGTGGAATTATAGATTAAATTGTTGTCCTATTTTTGATAGTGCAGGTAGGCAAAGCTTGTTGTATAACGAAATCAACGTTATAGTTATGCAGATACATAGTTCATGGACTGTCGTGTGAAGCATTACTATGCGTATTTATGTGCCTTTACTAGAATAATTTATTAATGAGTTGACCACTCAAGGCTGTAATAAAATTATAACGGATTAGATACGTTTTTATATACGTTTTTACATAATATATGTAAATATTTCGTTGTATATATTTTAATTATTTCTGGAATGCCACACAGAAAGGGTAGCCGGATTATTTTGTCATACAATATTTAATTATGTATTCTTGATTTAACTTTTAGATCTATGTAAGTACTTCGTATACTTTTATTTCAATTCATGAAGGTAATCATAATGACAAACGGGACAGCAGCGTTAGGACTATTTTCCAATGTCGCGTTTTGCGTACGCGGGTTGTAGTTTTGCACCGACAGTTTCACAAAGATCCGATTGATCACAATTTCCATTTTCGTTTTGTCTTCGATCGGGCTGAGTGTGTATTCGTCCCAATGGAAATGCGGTTCTATCACAACTTTGTTTACTGGCAACGTTTCCAGTACGGAAATCCCCGTTACATCTTCAGGCCAATTATCACATATATACAGAGCACAATACTCCGAAACGTTGCCAGTAAACAAAGATTTGATAGAACTGCATTTCCATTGGGACGAATACAAACTCAGTCCGATCGAAGACAAAAGGAAAATGGAAATCGTGATCAACCGGATCTTTGTGAACCTGTCGTTGCAAAGCTACAACCCGCGTACGCAAAACGCGGCATTGGAAAATATGAAGCTAGCACTCCGCAATCAAATTTCAAAAAAAAAATACGTCAGGACTATTTAATTGTGTTTCTTCTGTTGAATTTCTTGGTTAATGCGAATATGAACCATTGACAAATTGTTATATAAATTTCGGCACAGGGCCAAAATAAAGGACTGGTGTACCTTCAGTTTAATGATAACTATTTTTGGCAGGGGTTAAACGATGAGGTTATATGAACTAACAATATTTGTTTTATTGTCTGATAATTCTATTTCTAACAACGCTACTTTTTATTATTATAATCAAGGTTGCGGTCTTGATATAAACACCTGACCCATTAATTACTTACATATGTCAGTATAAACTAAGAATTGTATGGTGTAGAAAAGGCAATTCATCCAGTAGACCGGTTTCGTTCTTATTGGGAACTCATCCTGTTCTGGCCAGAATTTGCCGCGGACAGGATACGAACCTGGGCACGTCTGCTTCGGAAGCCTATACGCGGTATAAATAATCTTCTTTGTAAATAGCAAGCCGCTTAACCAAAATAGCTAGTATTTGTGTACGGAACAAATGAAGATAATAATCAATCCTCGAAAATGTTGTTCGTCGACTTTTCGTTGAGAATAGACCAGCAGCACTACTCTGCCGGTGGTATTTGTATTTTTCACGAAATTTAATAAAGTTCATCAGATTTTGTGCGACAATATGGTAGATGTAAAGTACATTCAGCATTGCAGTCACTGTCACTGTTTAATGACGACTTACGTAGTCACGGCCAACAAGGAAGGATAATCGAAATAGTCAAACGAGTTTGTCCATGATTTAAATCAAGTTCCACACAATCAGCATAACAGTATTTTCTGTCGAGATAGGGCATGTTGTAGTTGGGCGGCTAAAAATAGCTGAATGTCTAGCTTAATCTGCGATAGTGTCGTGGTGAATCATTTTGATTTATATATGTTATGTGCTTTTATCTGAATAATTCATGAATAAGTATAACATCATAGGACATAGCTAAGTAATATGTGCTTATTTAGGATTTTTTGTTTAAACTTTAAGATAAAATGTGTTTAAATTTTATTCGCTTTTATTTTAATAAAGTCAGAAATTTAGCAGTTCACACAGATAGCTTTAAGCTAATTAATTGAGGTTTCCTGCTTGAAATCAAACTATATATGCGATTTGTATATGTATACGTATAAGGAACAATTTCGTAAGGATTTTTTTGGTTTTGTGTGCTTTGTTGAATTTTGTATTTATTATGCGTATATTTGTGCGCTTGTATATACACCTATGACAAATTTATTAAGGCTAGCGTACCAGACAAGTACGGCTTCCGTTTATCAAGATTTACGTCGTGTAAGAGTTATGCGATGATGCTACATAAATCAACATTATTTTGGTATTTTTTACTCTAAGTTATATTGCAAAAGTCGTTAATTCTATGTCTTTACAACAATTTGAAAGCTGAAAGCATTCTCTGAAGCCGGATTTGGTTAGTTGTAACGATTATTAAAAGAGGTTAGCCTACAGTATAGAGACCAGACTATAAGAACGAGTCGGTTGCTTCAAGATAAATTGACCACTTCAGTTTTTGATAAAATTTTTCTATCCAAGAGCTCACGGATATCATAAAAAAAGCTTATCAATTGATCAAATCGGATCCAGATTTCGTATGGGAATAAAACAGGCTTATTGAAATAGAATAGACATGAATGTCTTTGGATAATATCGGCTTATGATACTGAATAAACTGTTAGTGATTAAACGTTCCATACAAATTAGGTGATTTTATCTTGTATAAACGAAAAAAGCGGTTTAGATAACCTTAAATTAAAGAATAATTGCATAGTTCCTTAAAAGATGTGATTGGTTTAAAAATATTTTAAAGATTGGAGAAACCATAGAAGATGACATCTATAATTAAAAATACACTAATAAGAGCTATTTATTTACGATTTCAGACAAATATGAAGAACTACTATATATGCAAGTATGTATTAGGTTTTGCGAACCTAGTAACAAATTAGTTCAGTTGTGACCAGAAGGATAAACCAAAGGCGGCATGAACGGAAAGTATAATCTCATGCACATTCGTTTCGTGCTTACTGGCGACTCATCAGTAGGAGCCGGTATTACGCCCTTTAACCACTATATATTTAGTAGAAGAATGTGGAATAATAGGACGGTACAATCTCCTAGACGAATGTGTAAACCTGTAATAGTGAAGCTAACATAATCTGAAGTCAACGACAATACGACTTCAATGCTAACTCACACTATATAATATATATACTGAGTCTGTAAAGGATACTAACACTATGGCCATTGTGTTAGTAACTGATACCTTTTTTGAAATCGATGAGTGCCGGATACTAACACTATGGTTTCCGAGTCGGTACATGATACCAACCTGATGGATATACATTTATGCTAAAGTTCACCCAAAATGAGAATTACAACAATTTCCGAACACCTGTTACTCCAGTTAAACCATACACTCTGGCCTTCATCGATATCAGTTATCACATTTCGCGGTAAGCATGACGTCATTCAATTCAATATATTACAGTTACATACTGTTTGTTGCGAAGAACTAATATATATGCAAGTATGTATTAGGTTTTGCGAACCTAGTAACAAATTAGTTCAGTTGTGGCCAGAAGGATAAACCAAAGGCAGCATGAACGGAAAGTATAATCTCATGCACATTCGTTTCGTGCTTACAGCGACTCATCACTAGGAGCCGGTATTACGCCCTTTAACCACTATATATTTGGTAGAAGAATGTGGAATAATAGGACGGTACAATTTAAAATGAAATATATTTTCTAAATTCTCAAAACAGATTAAAAGCCGTCAATCGCATATAAAACATCGATATATAGCATAGAAGTTCCATTATTATTGTATTCAGACGTACACATAATTTATTAATGCATTAAATGCTGTAGTCAACGCTTTGTGAATCACCATATGCTGCTCTATTGTAGGCGTGTTTTTGTGGGGTTGCTATCTAGTTCGTGATTCTATACCTGTCCTACATATCCATGGTGGCTATTATTACTACCCTAGCACATAATCAGTCTCTGATCCTTCTCGGATGGTTGATGTGAGAAGGCAGAAAATGGTGTCATACATATATTCTACACAATGTTGCAAATAGAAATATAATTCACAGTTAGTCCAAATTGAACATGTGTTGGTCGGCAATAAAAACAGATTTTAATGCAAAAGTAGGTTTTAGACACCATTCACGATTTTTAGAATAGAATATCTTTATTTGGATTCAAACCACACTTATTCCATCAAATAATAAAATTGGAAATTGTACAATATATAAAAAAGAAATCATCACATCACAATAAATGTGCAATTAATATCATATAGATAGGTATATCTCGCTAGTTGTACAATACGATATATCAATATCAGAAAGTTCGACTGAAAAGAATAATATATACATTATCAAATTAGGAAAAATTAATGTATAATTCGAGTGTAACATTATGCAAAAATTGAGAACCATGACTAGCAATTGATTGTATGTAATGTTAACTAATTAGAAGAAATAGTGCATAATATTTCAATTATAACAATACAAAACTTGGAAATAAAAATCTCTAGAAAATCTGTTTTCGATAACAATTATCCTTGTCTTTTATTCAACCATGAGAAAGTATTATCATAATCAAAAGAATAACAAATATCAGCAGAATTGCAGACTTTTTCAAGTTCAGTAGATAAAGTTTTAAAAGACATCTTAGATGGATTTGTCCGTCTTCTAGACAGCAACAGTTAAAATGATATATGTTTTGCACACAAGCAGTTATTCGCATACAAATGTCTGAATTGAACTGTATTTATGCCATCGATTTAAAATACATGATGATATGAATAGAGTCAACGTTAAAAGTTATCACTAAAAATGAATGTGTAAACCGTATAAAGACTTCAATGACAAAAACTCACAAATATTTAGTTCACTGCTTGCTATGGTTTTAACTCATGTCATTATACTAATCCATTATTCTCTGAAGTTCAGATAGGTATAATTAAATGTGAACATTAATCCTTCACATAAATTGCGAATAATCCAACTAAGCGAAATAAATCCGCAGTGACACAATAGTCCACCGCGTGATCCTCGCGGATCGCGCGCGGTTCTGTTTATTTAATAAAAACCCTATTAATTACAAATAAAATTGCAGTTCAAGAAATATCGATTAAAACTGCTTGAAACTAACAGAGATTGTTCCTAAAATCACAGTTAAGAGAAATATTGTGTAAGAACAGAGTTAGAATATTTGACCTTAAAAAGCACTGTATTTGTAAAAGACGAAGATCTTTGGGTTGTAACACGGAGCCGCGTGTTACTCCCTTATAACCTATGGTTTCTGCTGCAGGTTCATTGCCGTAACCCAATGCATGTCAAACGATTGACTCATTCTAAATAAAGGAGAAAACCCTGGTAATCATTTACTTTAAAAAATTTGAGATTGTAACATAAAAATAACTTTCAAAAACACTGATTTTTTTCTATAGCAACAAACATCAACCCAAGTAATTCGCTGTATGATGACAATTTGACATCGACGCGCTAATAAAGCACAGCCTTCTGCAACATAAGTTCAACTGTCATGGACTAATGGCTGTGTTCAGCTTGTTCAAAAATGTCTTGCACATAGCTGGATTCATTTACTGCATAATGAGATCCCATACATTGACCTCAACGGTATTAAACAACGTCGCCTCAATTTCATTCCCGAACGTACTTTAGAACAGATTCCGTCTTGGTCGTAAACTAATAGTCAATCTCAGTTGAACCATCATAAATTGCTTCATCTTTCTATACTACACGCTCATTCTCTTTTACGTAATCTAGCTGTAACGACTGCCAAGTTCCGTTCTAGTAGATAGGTCTCGTTAACGATATTATGAATAGAAGTTAAAGATAATAACACAATTTTTCACAAATCTTCATATAAACACAAATCCGAATTAGTTATTAGATTCCTGTATTATTAAATTTAAATTCAAGTAATTGGCCGCCAGATGTTAATTCGATGAAGCCGCGTCTTGGCACCACAAAATTCTGCAATTCGTGTTCATATACCACGAAGAAATGCGTGGCTTCATCTTTTCTTGCGAAACAGCAATATGCTATTCACGAGTACAGGTCACCTAAAAATGGGTAGGGTAATCTTGTTCGAAGTTGTCGTTCGCATACCTGGTCTCCTTCACTGTTTATGGACCTCTCATACATTGGCCTCAACGGTATTAACCGATGTCTCCTCAATTTCATTAAACAGCGTGCAAAAGAATCTATTCCGGCTAGGTTACATTGAAATGGTAAATTCCAGTTGAACCACCACTAATTGTTTCATCATTTTATGGCCAGCACATTCTCGTGGTCTCCTTTTTACAATCTAATCAAACTGCGACGATTGCTAAGGTCAAGATGAAGATGAAAACTAGGTACCGTCGTATAAAAGGATTTCTAGATAGTAATACAAATTGGTTCATAAAACTTTAAATCAAATAAAATACGATTGGACTATTAGTTTCACGTATTGTCAAATCTCAAGAAAAGTAATTGGTTGCCAAACTTCAATTCGGCAAAGCCGCACCTAGGGAATACATCCTTTAGCAACTGAGTTCACATACTACGCAGAAACTGACTGGCTTCATCTGTCAATGCACAACTGCATCCTGTTTCATTATTTTAGGTTTTAATTAAATGACTTGAATGATTTTGATCGAATGTGTTGAGCGCATTCTTATTTCCATTCTCTGTGTAATTAACAACATTAAACGATATCATCTCGACTTTATTCAACAAAGTACAGCAAAATAGATCTTGATTTGGACTCATTGTAGAAGTCAAATTCTATCGAACCACCAAAATATGCATATTATCCTAAAGTGCAAACGACTTTATAGTCTATCGTGCAAACAAAATGTTCCTTCCCGTCTACTCAATCCGGCTAAGACGACTACCGTAGTCCAAATGAATTAGAACAGACTTGGTAGGAGTTTTATAAACAGGATTAGAGGCTGTAATAAAAAAATCATCCAATAAACTCAAAAGAAACTGGATTTTTGTTTCCATATCAATAGATTTCATGAAAAGTAATTGACTGTCTCATGACAATATGTCAACAACGGGCCTATTCAACACAGTCTTCTGCAATTCACGATCCCATTTCACGAACAAGTGACTACATTCAGTTTGTTTGATAGTGCTGGTTTCACCTCGACGAAAATTTTTCATATCAATCATTAAAACATGGTTATTAGCATGAACGTTGGGTATAATATAACATTACCGAATATTAAAGGTGGCGCTACTAGACTTTACTTGACGAAGATTCATCTGTTTAATTCTGACCGAACTAATTATTACCTTAATAAATATTTGATTACGGGGGTGGTGGTAACAATTATTTAAACCAAGTTTGCGAGCTTGAATTAAACACGACGACTGGTTAAATACAATGGGATTGGTCTTTACTTCAAGCTTGCAAACTTGATTTAAATAATTATTACCTCTCTTCATGGCATTTACAAATACAAACAACAAGAGTTTTGCTGCTACTCTTCTCAACAAGGATTAACATTCCATTCTTAAAAGGCAGTTTTACGTTTTACAAAAATAAAATTATTGAATGTAGGCAAAATTTACAAAATATATTTCCAAATGTTGTCTACGCGAAACTCTCATTTACTCTACGCCAATTTATTTTATCAAATATTAACAGAATCATCTAAATAAAGAGCACACACGGTATACCGATAGAACAAAGTTCAAACAGTAGATCTAATTATCTTGCACACCATTTATAACTTGGGCGATCAAAATAAAGTTCAAATAACATTAACTAAATAACACTCCAGAAAATGTAAATGAATGGTTTCTATGTGAGTCCAATCAATATTCACAAAAAATATATATAAATAAAAAATATAAAAAGGTAAACAAGTAAGAAATTACCGTTAATAAAAAAGTCAGTATATTTTACATGAAAATAATTATCCAGGCTGTGATTCAATCAGCTAAGCATCTTTCATTATGTTTATTTTCATGATGCTGTGATTAATGATGTGTTTGAGATTAAACTTATGCAAGAAATAAAGGATTTAGGCATAACTATTCAATGTACAGCTTCTGCTGAGAGACATATTGAAAGTATAGTAGGCAGTGCCAAGAAAAGATGGGCACTAATAAATCGAAATATCTTATCGAATGACATAAAACTTAAAATGTATATAATATGGATTAGACCGATACTAGAATATGCTGTCGCTACTTGGAATCCATTAAAAAAGGGTTTGTCCAATAAGATAGAAGCTGTACAAAGAAAAGTTGTGAAACAAATTAGTCCTATCTCCTGCACTATATACGCCTCTAGATTACAGTTTGTATCACTGCAATCTTTGTGGTTTCGGAGGATGTGCTATTGCATAAAAGTTTTCCATTTGAACCAGTGGACTGGTGCCTATATGAATCCGATAAGAAAGAGTCATGAAGTTGGAACTAGATCTGGACATTTGGCAATATCTCCTCCTTTGGTGGGGAATGTTGCGAGCAAGTTATTCTCTTTTTCGAAAATCTACAAAATTTATAACCAATTGCCAAAGGGGCTTAGAGAAATGCCTCCATCTAAGATGTCTTTTAAATTTTTATCTACTGAACTAGAAAAAGTCTACAATCCTGCTGATATTTTTTATTTTGATTATGATAATACTTTCTCATGGTTGAATAAAAGACAAGGATAATTGTTATCGGAAACAGAATTTCTTGAGATTTTTATTTCCAAGTTTTGTATTATTAAAATTGAAATGTTATGCATTATATCATCATGTTAGTCAACAATACATACAATCAATTGCTAGTCATGGTTCTCAATTTTTTTGCATAATGTTACACTCGAATTATACCTTAATTTTTCCTATTTTGATGATGTATCTATTATTCTTTACAGCCGAACTTTCTGATATTGATATATTGTACAGTACAACTAGTGAGATATACTTATCTACATGAGACTAATTGCACAATTTTATGTGATGTGATAACTTTTTTTATATATTTGTACATTTTCCAATTTTATTATTTGATGGAACATGTGTGGTTTGAATCCAAATAAAGATATTCTATTCTATTCTATTCTAAACTACTATACACTGATTTATGCAAACAGTCAACATGTCTAGCTGCACTGCTGAAATTGTAAATGCTGTATGACGTTTACAAAGTTTTGAGTTTGCAAAGTTGGCTGAGAGTTAGTACTGTTGATGTCCCTTATTAGGGCCAGTATTGCGTTCTTCGGCAACTGCCGAGAAAGTTAGTTAGTGAAGCAGTGTCTAGAAGTACTCCTAGACACTTGAGACCGGCTCTGGTTGACTGGCTGGCGTTCCTTCTCTTGTGGCTTTGACATCAGTAGCGAGAGATTGTGTGAAGTCTGAATACTGTCTCGTTTAAGATCTGCAACAACACCATGGTGACTGGCACACGTACAGGTCCAATAAATAGATCTTGCTTCGTCTCACTAGTTGTTAAGCGACAAGATTGGCGTGACTAAGCGACTCTGCTTGTGAAGCAAGTTCACAAGTCAGCGTAAGTGAAAAGTCAGTATGACAGGAGACAGCACGTACACGTAGTGCGCAGCAGAAATCAAACATGACTACTGACTAGCATGGTAAATGCACCATGCTTATATAGCATGAAAACGAAAGCTCGCACGCCATTGGTTAACGGAAAATTTTGCTTGTTTTAATTGGTGCCGCGTAAATTAAATTTGAATTTCATTTATGTAACATGTCGGCGAATTATTCTTGATCTGTTACATAACTTTACTCTCTAAAAATAAAAAAAACATTCCTCTCGGCGAGGCTTCATACGAAATGTAGGGCAGAGTTCAAATCAATTCAGCAACTGGTTATTATTCTGCCCATAGCTATAAAAATATACCGTAAATGCTGGGCTGAAATATGCTTGCTGGTTGCTTCAGCTATGATATGATGCCAAATAACCACTAGGAATAGCTACACAATTATTAGCTGTAGTAGCCGGTCATACCGCGTGAGGCAAAATAGAGCAGTGCAAGGTTTTGGAGCTGCAGCGTGAGGATATCAATATAGATTGCTACTAAAATTGAAACCTGAGCAGACTGGATTGCCGTCAATGTGTTTGAATACGACCAAAAGAGCTAGTGTTTGCTCGACTTTGTGATCATGATACTTGTGAGTGGCCACTGTTAACTGGTGAAGTTGAGATATGCATTGAAAGTGACTTGTACCATGATATGAAGCCGATAACTACTTAATGTTGCTACACACGGCGTTAGCTCTAAGTAGCTAATCATACCAAAATAGGCAGAGTGAGCTCAGGTGCGAGCCATACGTTACTATGTAAAAATATAAACATGAAAATCAAAATGGTAACGACAAAAATGTATTTGAACATTGTCTCAGAGATGGCATAATACCAAAGAACTGTTCAAAAATGCTACACAATTGTTACCTAAGAACAGCTGGTTATACCACATGAGGCAAATGAAAGTGAGAAGAAAAATGAATCATGTGGATTTATAGAGGTCATGTTGCGTGAAATAGGGCGCAAGTGGTGCGCATAAAGTTAAAAATTTGATACGTAGAATAAAAACATCTTCAGTTATGCGCAATGCAAAGCAATCTATTGCTAGGTTGAGATTGAAGCAAATAGAACCTGAGACGTGTGTAGAAGGTTGTATGTTCCCAGGCGGTCCGATAAATATTTTCAGCCTGTCTATGGTTACTGAATTAGGTGTCGCACTTTTCATGATAATGAAGTATTTTGGATGTTTGAGCAAAAGCGGGTAAGGACCGCGATACTTTGTTTGTAATAGAGCAACAGCAGTGTCGTTGCAAACGAGTACTCTTTTGCAGCTGTGGAGCTGCGGGTGAACGAAGGCTGGACGAGGCGTATTTCTCGGCTGCTGTTTAGAAATGTTACTAAAATGGGTCTTCCTATAAGGGTAGTATACGTTGAAGCTAACTAGGCAGGCGTAGATCCATGCCATACAAGAGTTGTAACGCAGACGTTTTAATGGATTCCCGAGTACGGGAACGCATGACAAGCAGAAATAAAGGTAGTGCATCGACCCAGTTACCATTAATGGACGAGGATGCTAAAGCTGCTTTGAGTTCCCTATGCATTCTCTCTACCATGCCATTAGCTTGGGGATGGTAGGCAGTCGTCTGGCGTAAGATGCATCCCATGTACCGCAAGGTGGTTTTGAAACGATCAGATGAGAAGCAAGTGCCTCTGTCCGTGATGACCTCATTGGGAACACCATAATTGTATATCCATGCAGAGATAAAACCGTTAGTTACTTCGTCTGCAGAAATGGTGCCAAGAGATAATGCCGCAGGCCATCATGTAAATCTATCAATCATATTTAGAAGATAGCTGAACCCTTGAACCTTTGTCAGATGGACTATGTCGATGTGGACCATAGCTAAGCGAGAAGTAGTTCAGAAACGTTACAACTTAGAACGAGTGAGCCGTGTGATCTTGTTTTTCTGGCAAATGGCACATTCAGAGACTCATTATTTAGCGTTCTGCCTGAACTTGTGACCCCAGAAACGATCTGTAAGAAGTCGGGCAGTCGCCTTGCTTCTTGGGTTAGAAATTGAGTGAATTGAGTCGAAAACTTTCTTTGAAGGCTTGGCGGCAGAACTGGCTTGTTGGGCTGTGTACCCGTGAAGTAATTAATAGGTAAGCCTTCCCAGAGACTGCATCCGAACCTGGTGGTGTGACGGGCTACTGATCTTTGAATGTGAGTGTCACCGCGCTGTTTCGTTCGCAGAAGGGATGGCGTTAGTGCAGGTTCATTGAGTGTCACGGAGTTGACAGCGAAGGTGATTGTAGCGAGACGTGTGGCAATGGCCACCTTTAAGACAAATAATGAACAAAGGGTCTTATCTAGGGCAGACATTATTTCAACAGAAATTCCTCGCAGAAGCGTCCGTATAAGAATGAAGCAGTCAGCCCAATGAGAAAAGCAGACTTCGAGCTGAAGTGAACATAAATTAATTAATGTGTAAATTTGTTTTATTAAATCGATGCTCGTTGTGCGAGCAATATTCTATATATAATTTAGTAAAAATAAAACATTGGTGGTACATTTAATATGTCTTCTGATGGGTTGGAAACGTTGATTCAGGCATTGACTTCTCAAATGAATAATTTAACTGCAGAATTAGGCATAATTAAGGCTCGTCTAGACGATACGCTAATAATAAACACGGAAGACATACAAGTACGTGGACCATCCAACATAGGTGGACAAAACAAGACATCTGGCATAGAACTTGAAGTTCTGTTAACCATTGACATGAAAAATATCGAATTACCATTTTCTCAGACGAGACGGCTATCTTTCTACTCTGGCATTGTACTTGGCGATAGTTGAAGTAGCGTTCGAAATGCGCTAACTAATGGTGCATGATCTGTGAAAACAACAATTCTGCTGCTGCCAATGATGCTGATAAAATGGCACACAGTGTCGTGGATGGCGAGGAGTTCTCCATCGAAAGTGTCATATCTCGTTTCTACTGGTTGGAGAGTACACGAGTAAAATCTGATAATTTTCCGAACTCCGTCGATCTCTTCTTCCATCGTGGATCCAATAGCGAACTCAGAAGCATCTGTCGTGAGTAGAAATTTTCGTTGAAATTCTGGATGCGTTAGCATTGTAGCATCTGATAAAGAGTTGATGGTGAGTCGAAGTAATTCCTCATCTTCAGATAACCAAGTAATGATAGAGTTCTCTCTAAGTCCATTTCAATTCCGCATGTGTCTACACAAAGGATAAAGTTGACTTGAAAGGCCGGGAAGGAACTTGCGATAGTAGTTTAGGACTCCAAAAACTTTCTGCAACTCGCTAACAGTCTTCGGTTACTTGATAGTCCTGATTGAATTCGCCTTCGACGGCAAAGGTTGAATAACTTGTGGCGTGATATGATGCCCTAGGAAGTCCACGAATGTATTTGCAATCTGTGTCTTGTCACAGTTGAGCTTGAGTCCGTGGTTGGATAAGTGTGAGAGAAAATAACGTAAATGCTTGGCATGAGATTCTAAGTCTGGACTAAATATCATTATGTCATCTAGATATGACATACAGTAAACGGCGTCTTCGCGATGTATGTTGTCCTTGAATCTTTGAAATGTCTGTGTAGTACACTTAAGTCCAAAAGGCACGTAAAGGTATTCAAAATATGCTAAATGGATTGATGAAGGAAGTCTTTTATATAAATTCCGGCGCTACCGGGATGTGGTGGTAGGCTTGTCTGAGGTCAAACACTGTGTAGAAATTGCTGCCGCTGAGTTTTTCAAGTTAGGTGTTAGTATTGGGAATAGGATATGTATCAGATTTTGTCACTGAATTTAAATTACGGTAATCTCCTCAGGCTCTGTACGATCCGCTTGATTTAGAGACTATATGCAGTGGTGAAGCCCATGAACTGTTTGATGGTCTGATGATTCCCTCTTCCAATAGCCTTGAAAATTGCTCTTGGGCAACTTTCAGTTTAGCAGGAGCCAGTAGTCGCTTCTTGAGTGCAATAGGTTTTCCTTCTGTGACGATATGGTACATAGTGTTAGAGATTCGTAACTCTGACTTTCTGGGATCGAAAAGCGATTTGTGTTCTCAAAGAGCTGCTGATATTCCTGCTGAATGATGCACTGGGATTGGCTGAATGACCAGTAACTCAAACGGTGGAGTATTCGATTAGCTTATGATTGGCAAGATCAACAATGAGCCGAAATTTCAAAAGGAAATCAAGGCCTATAATGTTGTGTGAGACCTTGGCGACGATGAAGTTGTGAGTAAATTCACGCCGTAAACCTATGTTGAGTGTGTGATACCGGCTGCCATAAGTAGGTATGGGCTCCTCTGTAGCTGTTGCGAGTAAAACGCCTAGTGACATCTCGGCCATTGAATCACCCTTGAGAACTGAGACTGCTGCACCTGTGTCTACGATGAATTCTTCGTCAGTTCTGAAATCAAGAAGATGCAGAAATTCGTTGGGCTGTTTGGCCGGATCATGCAAACAAGTAGGCTGGTAATTGCGATTGACATTGTCAGTTTGGTTGTCTATGAGGCATATTCGGCATAGACGAAGAGAGTCAATAGGAATATCAGATTGTAAGTGATTGCTTACTTGTGGCGCCATTGATGTCTTTGATGCGCAGAAAATACGGTCTTCTACTTTCTGCGTCATATGTTTCTCGATCCTAATGATCCACTGCGCCTGAATTCTGTGGCCTATTCCGTCAACTTTGGAAATTGGCATTCATATAGAAATTCTTCCGAACAGCAGAGGCAGACTTAACATGAATATAAAAACTTCTGGTGATTACAGCACCAGTTCTTTGGGGCATATCTATTAAAACATTTCGGGGATCTAGATCACCGCCTATTATTATTTCGTATTTTGTGTAGAAAAATAGGTCGTGCGTTCACCTGATTTAGCTCGGATTTCCCTATGACCAATCCTTCTAGAACTGTAGCTATGTTCGCTACAGTCCTCTAAAGAGGAGATCCTATCATCCTGCGGGGGCGGACAAAAGGATGACGAATTTAACTTAAGTTTTAAAACCCTAAATTCTAACCCGCATCTCTTAGATAAGTCATCTATAGAGAGAGAGAGAGTTGGAGAGCTGCCTGACGAACAATTTTAGTGACTAGGGAAGATTGTTAATAAAAACAACCTTAGCCTCATGATCAGAAATATTGTTATAATTCCAACGTTTCCGCAATTCCCTTAAAATCTCATTGGGGCCAAGGTTTAGCATGTATAACCGAATATATTTATTTATTATCTGCTCAGTTTCAGTGGCACCCAACACAGATTCTACTTAATTTTGGAGGCCCGAAATGGGATTTGGTAGTTTACTAATGACCTCAAGCTTCGGATAAATCTATCACTGCAATTTTAAAGGTAGTTTAGCGAAAACCTTTGGCAGCTTTTGATGACTATCCTAATCTAAACAAACGGGGAGAAAACAGTGTCTCCGCGCATAAAGAATAGTTCGCAATCTCCATCTCAAACAAGAACATCAATATCTTAAATTGAACCTAACATTCTGTCAATCTTACGGGATCTTAAAAGCATAAATTTATAAGCAAGATGAAATGTAAAAAAGACATGAAACGAAACGCTTACAAAAATCTCCTTCCACAGTTGAAACTAAAGGGATGGGCACCGACGAATGCAGAAAAGTGACGGAATAAAAATCAGCTTTCACAGTTGAAACTGACGGAATCAGGATCGACGCACAGATAAAAATTATGTTCTCTCACAAAATTACAAGTCACAGTTTACCCGTTAAAAAATGTGTTTTCACAAAATCAAAAAAATTGGTGTTCACATTATTCCAGTTTGGCACAAAAAATGATGAGATCACAAAGGTATACAGTTTTTTTTATTTTTTCGCATTTTTTACGCAGTAGATAAAAAACCTTCCCTCAAATAAGTTTTGCTTTCCAACGAAAATTGTCTACCAGACCTCAACTTAAGAAAGATTCACAAAGTAAAGTAAAAAAGTTGGTATGTACTAACGTCAATTTACTGTCATCCATGATAATAAAAATGAAAAAGAAACACAGTCGATTACCTGATCTGCGTTTTGACTAACGCAGCTTTCATTGTTCCAGTAGTTTTCTTTTTTCGAAATATTTCGGCTAAACTTATCGATAGCCTCCATCAGTCGAAATATACCTCACCAGTTTAACAAACGAAACTAATGAAGCAAGCGCGTTATTTCCTCTAGCCATAATATTTATATTTCAGACTGACCCTTCATTAGATATTCGCGTATCACATGTTTGTATGTGTTCATTTTCGTAATAGTTAGTTTCATCTAACTAATTGAGACTAGATTGGCTGCATGCGTTAATTATTCGTTTTATACACTCAATGTAAAATAACGTAACTAAGATTGCCCCCACACTTTCTGGTGGGGTGACCATTAATTCAGTAACACTCATCATAAAGACATTCCATAATTGATAAAACTAGAAGTCCGAAAGACCAATGCACATGTTCAATTTCAATTCAAACCACTTGGGTTGCACTCAAGATAGACAAGTTAATAAAAGTTATTGTCATACCATTAAATAGGCGCTTCCCACGCATGTACATATGTATGTGTATGCATAACTAAAAAAACTTCGTTAAAATATAATTGATACACATGTACGTACATCTAAATGTAACTGCAGTCAATAGACATTAATTTACCCTTTGCACGCGTCAGCTAAACTATTACTTCTAAATATTGTATTATTAGAATAATCTCAATAGGTAGGGTTATGGTGCACGACACAAAATTAGTGTTCAAATCTCTAAGAGTTTTAAAACCAAACGAGTAATTAGAGTTGAAATTTATGGAGACGATATTCTTAATAAATGATTATTCATTATTTGAACAATAAGCCCACTAATTAGTCAATATTAATCCGATGTTCTTAATCTTTTACTGGAGCGAGCTTCAGTTTCCAATTCATGCAATCGCCTTTTCCTGCCATTAGCTAATGCGATATTCCAAATCGAACCTAACGATTTTTCAACAGCTGTTTCATTCATAATATTATCTCTAAATTTAATTTCGATAGATTCTCTAATCAATCTCGTCACCCTATTACGACTACATTTTGCTATGTGTTTGTATTCCTCCCAAATGATGGTATTCCAAGTCTCCACTACATGACGAGCAAGATTATATCTTGTTACCTATTAAGATTATTCTAATAATACAATATTTAGAAGTAATAGTTTGTCTGACGCGTGCAAATTTGAAGTAAATGTCTATTGACTGCAGTTACATTTAGATGTACGTATATGTGTATCAATTATATTTTACCGAAGTTTTTTTAGTTATGTATACACATACACATGAACATGCTAATTTAATGTTATGACAATAACTGTTATTAACTAGTCTATCTTGAGTGAAACCTAAGTGCTTTCAATTGAAATTTAACATGTGCATTGGTCTTTCGAACTTCTAGTTTTATCACATATGCCACGTCTTTTTGATGAGTGTTTCTGAATTATTGGTCTCCCCCCACCAGACAGCACGTACGCGTAGTGCACATGCACAGAAACCAAACGTGACTACTGACAAGCATGGTAAATGCATCTTCCTTATATAACGTGAAAACAAAAGCTCGCACGCTATTGGATAACAGCAAATTTCACTTGTTTTAATTGGTACCGCGTAAATAGAATATCAATTTTATTTACGCAATATGTCGGCGATTTGTGTTTGAGCCGTTACAAAATATAGAAGAAGTTAAACTTACATCAACTACAGCTGAAACTTTCCTTTTTGCAAATAATATATTAAGTACTTTTACGGGCACTGAATTGAGAAAATAGACCCAATCAAATAAACAAAGAATCTTCAATAATCAACTTAATGTGGCGGACAATGTTTTATTCTGGCTTTCAATAAGACCTCCTTTGGAAAATAGGCTGTAAAATACTGACTAGAGTGACGTGCAACGTTACTAAATGGACAAAATAAGGATTCTGAGGAAGCAGTTACCCCCCCCCCCTGATGGTCCTTAATAGGGTCTTAGAGAAATTTACCGGAGAATGCCTCGAGTTTTTGCTAGTTTTTGTAGCACTTGGATGTCCAAAAATCATTTTATACACTAGCCCTATGTTTTCTGTTCGTCGGTCGGTGATCTTTTAAGCTGATGATCGTGAACAAGTAGAATTGACGAAACAGGATGTGTTAATTGCTGTTCATATGACTTGACTAGACTTGTTGAAGGTCTACGGCAATACGGAGATGGCTAGCACACGTAGAGATTTTATTTATAGATATTCGATTATGTACAACTGGATGCGCAGCAAGCAGATTGTCGGGACTGATGATTAGCCGAATTAGTGGCACAGCGAGTTAAACGCAAGTAGAACTGTCGGCGTAGATAGTGCAGCAGAGGAGGCAACTTAAATCACAAGTAGCGAGCATAGTAGAAATTGTTTTTCTGTAATTGCAACGCGCTTATATAGATGCGAAGTCGCACGTAATTGTTCATGGGTAAGTGTGGTTTCTTATTTGTCCATCGTATATAATTTTTAATTTGTTTTTATCAAAATTTGGGTGAATTAACTTGATCTGTTACATAACTTTACTCTCTGAGAAAAAAATCCTCCTGGCGAGGCTTGGTTAATACTGTAGTGCAGAGTTCGAACCCAATTCAGAAACTGGTTATTATTTTCCCCATAGGTTAACTAAATGATATCGTAATCGGCTGATTCTTGGCTTTTCATCTCGTTAATTGCTTCAACAATATATGATACAAAATAATCACCAGTAAATGCTGCACAAATTGTTATTTGTAGTGGCTCGTCATACTCCGAGAATAGAAATAGGACACTGTGTTAGGTTTTGAGAGCCGCAGCGTTAAAATTTAAAAAAATGTGGATTGCAACGGAAGTTGTCAGGTATAAGTTTGTTTCCTGGGTAGGCTGGATCACTGCTAACGAAAGAGTTTGATATGACCAAAGGAACTAGTATGTGCTCGACATTGTTGTTCATGATATTCTTTAGTGAATGTGAACTGCGTAACTGATGAAGTTGCGGTAAGCTTGAAAATTGCCTAAACTATAATAAGAAACTGGTGACTACATATTGCTGCTATACAAAGCGCAAGTTGTTAGTATATGGTCATATAAAGATAAGCAAGTATTGGCTCAGGCATCATAAATATTTTGCAACAGTATGGTCTATAAAGAATACATGAAAATAAAATTTTAAAAACAAAACTCTACTAGAAAATTGCCGCATAAATTACATAATACCGCTGAACTGTTCACGGATACTGCACAATTGTTAGCTAAGAACAGCTTATTATACCACTTGAAACACGTGAATATGAAAAAAAGGAATCATGTGGATCCATGAGGTAATCACGTCACGTGAAATTGGGTGAAAGTGGTGTGCAAATAAGGTTAACATGTGATACGTATAAAGATGAACAATTAATGGTAAAAATTCATTCATTTCCAGGTAGTGCAATGTACTATATAGCTTGTTGATTTTGAGGGCATGTAGAGCCTGAAGCGCAAGATTGAATATCGCCAGGATCAGGCGGCTTGCTTTAATGTTTCAATCTGTCTATGCTTACCGAAGTAGATGTCAAAGCTTGCAGGATAATAAAATATTTATAATGTCCAAACAGAATCGGGTAAGAACCGCGATTCTTTTGGTTGCAATAGTGCAACAGAAGTTTCGTTACGAACATGTACTTTCTTGCAGTTATGGAGCTTCGGATGAACAAAGACTGGCCGGGGAGCATGTCTCGGCTGCTGGGCATACATGTTATTGAAATAAAGTCGAAGGCAAGAAACTTCGATTTCTGGTGTCATCACGTGCAGGTAGTAAATGTGGAAGCTGACTAAGCAGGCGAAGGTTCATGTCACAGAAGGGTTATGACTCAGATGTTATAATACATTCGCGTATACGGTAGCGAATAGAAATTATGAATAAAGGTAGTAATCGACCCAGTTTCCATTTTTGGATGAGAATGCTAAAGTAGCTTTGAGTTCCCTATGCATTTAGACGAACTAAGTGTTGACTTGCTCTCTATCGGTTTGGACGTTCATGCAGTTTCCCTCAAAATTTTTTATTAATGTGTCATCCTGGCGAGACTTAATTATCCCCATCGCCGAAATCAAAGTGTTCATTTGTGCAGTCAATCCTCTTACTAAATTTTTCAATCCTTCAGAAGCCATCTTATTTATTTTAACAAAAATAGTATATTTTTAATCACATTTATATAGAATTTTCCTCGAATAAAGCGCATCGATTTGATAAAACAAAAATACAATAATTTATTATTTTATATTCACTTCTGCGGATCGAAGACGGGTAAAGCAAAAATACAAATATCTATTATTTTATATTCACTACTGCAGCTCGATAACTGCTTCCATGATCGTGCTGACTGCATTTTCATAATACGTAAGCTTCTGAGAGAACTGTCTGTTGAATTCATGCCAACCAAATATAGTTTCCTTGGTGCGCTCTTCATCTCAAAGGTGGCTATTTCTAAATTTTACTCCCTCAGGAGTCGGCCTTGGCCCTCTACTCAAACGATCAAGTGCGACAGGTCATCGTCCATTGGGCATGTTAACAACAACTGTATTGTGCGCAGAGTTTTGCTTTCCTCACGATGCGGACCATCGTTGACAGCCTGCAGTGCCATAGGCTCGAGATTTGCGACCGTAACATAGTCGCCGACCCTTAGGCGAGTGCGAGTAGACCTTCTTATTTGGTACCTATTTATTCAGTTAACTGTTTTAGGCACTCCTGAATATCCACTACGGTGCAGCGCTCATGAGATTCTGCGATTACGTGTTAACCAGGCAATCAAACATCCCTGCCATAGACGATGGTAGTTGAAGCGACTCCTACAGCTGTTGATATTGTAAATTGCATGGTCCGCTCGCCCAAATTTAATGCCACCAACATCGCAATACCTATTTCATTGACCGTTGTGCACGCCCAGCCATCGTGTTGGTCTGTTGGTGGTAAGTGGCTGCGCGGGAATGTTTTATGTCGAGGTCCTTGCGCCATTGATTAAATTATCTCGACAAAAACTGTGCACCGAGGTCGGTAACAATAACTTGTGGTGCACCAAATCGACTGTGCCCACACTTATCTAAGTACTTTAAAATCATTTCTGTCGTGATTGCCTTCAGTAGTACAAATTCGGCCAATCAGATAAACTTTTCAACCACGTAGGGTAGACCCCCAAGAGCTACCGGCTGTGGATCAACAAGGTCAATATGCATAAACTTATTACGTGAAGTGGCATTGAAAGAAATCGGGTTGACCCTTTCTATTTTTGTGGCTTTCAAGGCTGACATGTAGTGCACAGTTGGCGATAGCTACGAATTTTTTAGACATGTCAGGCCAATACAATCGTAACGGCAATGTCCAAATGAGCCACCCACTGCCAGGATGTCCCAGAATTTCATGCCAGAAGGCCATCAATTATGTTCGTATATACATAAGCACAAATCATTGTAGTGTTTGTCCTTCTTTTCACACTAATAGGCCGTTTTGCATAATCAACGCTTTAAATCGGGAGGACACCACCGTGCCGTTCTTTAACTGATTGGCATGTGGCATCATTTCCCTTTGCTTCAGAAACTTTTATGAGCGGCAAAATTCGCACAGTGGAAATTCTGCTGAGCGCATCGGCTGCCGCATTCTCGATACATGCTCTATGATGAATTCATACATCGTATTCCTCGAGCTCTTCAATGGCTCGGTGTACTCGTTTATTCTGAATACCCATTGATCTCCAATGCCCTAGTTCTTTGAGGTCGGTAAAGACGTCTTTATTTTCACCGATGACAAAATACCTAAACTTTTGTAGTGCCCATTTTACGGTCAGTAAATCCTTTCTGTGACAATAGAGATTTGCTCTGCTTTAGCGATTGTGCGACTTATATATTGCGCTAGACGTCCGTCCGCTTGTAAAAATGCTCCTATGCCAATATATGACGCTTCTATTGACATACTTCCTACCGGGATAATCAAAATTGTTGCGTCAATTAATTTATGCTTGCATATGATAAACGCTTCTTTAGTCTCCTCCGTCCATCGAAACGGTATCTTGCAACTAGTTAAATTAGACAATGGTTGATTCGCAACCGCCATCCCTGTGAGATATCGTCTAAAGAAACCCAACATACCAAAATACCTACGCAATTGTTTCCAAGTAGTAGTCACAGGATAGTACTTCATAGGCTATACATTCGAAACTAATTGCATACATACCGCCGCTGAAACTGAGTGACCCAGGATCCGCACTTGTCTGCTTATCTGAACGTTACCTGTATTAAAACTTAGTCGCCATTCTACGGCTTGGGCCAACGTCTTCTGTAGTCTAATACCTAATTGGTGTTCAGTATTGGCCTATATAATTAGATCGTCAAATTAAGCTGTTGTACAGGATAATTCGTACACAAAATAGTCCATCACTCTTTGGAACTCATTCGGTGCGTTATTAAGACCAAATGGTAATCAAGTGAATTGAGAATGACGTTGCGATATCTGCACAGCTAATTTTAGGCCGAACGCCAAGTACGGCAAACCATTTGCTTCCCGCTGGCTGTAAGAATAGACCAGGCAGAGCCGGCAGGGGATACGAGTCAGGTTTAGTCACCAAAATTAATTGCCAAAAATATCAGCCGCCGGGTGGATCAAAACATTCCTTTTCGTAAAGTAAACCATGAGAGCTCAAAAAGCAGATGAGGATTGTTTAAGGCAACTGGACTCTATTATCTCTTGTGTTGCTCGAGTCCATGCTGCTAATTTCTTTGGAGGAGCCCAAAATAAATTTGGAGGTTTGTAACCTTCATTAAATTCTAGCCAACGTATAAAGTGGTCACCTGTCGACCATGGACATTCGCTGCAATTAGGAAGTTGGAAAATAGTTTCGTATTGGCTTTGCAATTCTTTTCACCAACGTTGCAGAAACTGGTCTCCTCCTGCACCTTATGGGTACATATCAACTTTATAGAATACGTGCTTTATGGCTTCGAGAGGCATATACTTTTATTTTGACAATCTATCGTCTTAACCTATTTTCTACTGAGATCAAGTCCCACTAAGGACGTCTGCGTAAAAGACACATGATAGATATTTTAATTTATTTATAATTTCGTATCCCATTTGCCCGCAGCCACCATCGATGCGTCTGATGCCTGACAAAAATTTGCTTCTGTAGATTTTACGTTGTTTAACGGCCAAGTCATTGGTATACTGGCACATCAGTTCCACTATCCAATTGTATTATTAATGGCTGTCCGTTGAAAAGTTCTAAAAAATGAACATTAATTAAAATCCTTACACAGAACAACGCCTCCGATACTTCTTTCTTTTGAAGATCATCTGATTCTGAACAATTTTAAAGTTTCTCTGCTAGTCTTATCTTGATCTATACTTCTGAGTTTCCAAAGTATGTATAATTTGTGTTTGATCTCGATTATCCTTATTGGTGAGATGTTTCACCCTAATTCCCCAGTAAAGTAACCGTTTTCTAGAAGCACTATCTGGTTTTGCTGCATCTTAGACGATATATTCGTCGAGGGTGGTGTCTTTAAATATTGACCTTGCTTTGATGCCATTGGCTGTCGCCGTCTATCACGTAATTGCGGTTTATGCCGCGAAAAATTCAAGCGATGCCTGTCGTTCCCGCCGGATAATGTAACGGGACCCATGCGCGGAGTCGCAGCTGTCAAATTGTTGGTCATCATAGCCGAAATTTGAAGAGTCTGAATTATTTCTTCCAGGCCCACTGGATACTAGATATTGCGCCATATCTGGTAGAATCCAGTGGCATAATCATGTTGGTCTCGTGCGGTTGCAACCTGGGCAAACTATCAGTTAGATTGGACAACCACTCCTTCTTGCGTGCCATGGTATCAAGAAGCATATCACCCAGTAATGGTTTCAGTCCGTACAGTTCTGAAACACCTCACGAAGCCCAGCTCGGAAGTGATCCAACACTTGTTTTTTATATTCTTCATACGTCACGTCAACAGTTAATTCTAACTAGGCTGCAACTGTCCGGTTAATTAATTCCTGGACGGTCATGTGCACAATAGGTGCTTGTAATAGAAATTATTGTGCGCGAAAATTGGCTTCAAATTATTCGAAACGCAACTATACTTTCCATATCCAAGGGTGCAAACTTTGGCTCAAATTCTATTGACGGACGGAAATAAATCGTCGATACGGATGAAAACACTGGTATACATATGAGTGCTTCCTCTTGGGTGCGTTCGCTATTTTTGACTTGATCTATATCGGTTGGGTCGTTTATGCAGATTTCCTCAGAATTTATTATTAATGTGCCATCCAACAGAGATTTAATTATACCTATATCCGCTGTCAAGGTCTTTATTCGTGAAGTCAACCTTCTTACTAAGTTTTACAATACTTTATTTTTAATCAAATAATTAGGATTTTTCTCGTATAACTCACAGCGATTTATTAAAGGAAAAATAAAAATATTGATTATTATATGTTCACTTTTGCGGCTCGAGGGCTGCTTCTATCATTGTTCTGACTATTTCATCAAAATACATGTGCTTCTAAAGGAACTTGCTGTTGTTTTCATACCAGCCTAAGATAGGACCCTCGGTGTGTTCTCTCTTAGAAAGATCTCTTTTCCTACGCAATTTCGATGGGGACACGATGACTAGAAGTGAGTTTGTTGGGAAATGTTCCAACTTGGAACGAGTGTGCTGGGTGATTCTGTTCTTTTTGCATATAGTAAACTCGAAGACTCGTCGCGTTCTGCTTTGTCTACAGAAAGGAACTGTAATAAGTGTGAAAGTCGCCTTACCACCTGGGTGAGAATTAGAGTGAAAAGAGTTAAAAACATTTCTTTGGGAGTGTTAGGCAGGACTGGCTTGTGGGGCTGAAGAAACGTGAAGTAAACAATGGGTAAACCTTCCAAAATTCGGCATTCGAACTTGGTGAGATGACGAGATACAGATCTCTGAATGTGAATGTCACCACAAAGTTCTGTTTTTAGGAGGGCTGGTTTTAATGTAGGTTCACTGAGAGTTACAAAGTTGACTGAGACCACATTTTCTTAAATCCCCTATTGCGAAATTTGTGCTTCTATGTGGGATTAGAAGCCTGATGATGGATCGGGAAATTCCGTTCCAAATCGTTACCAGTCAACGAAGATTATATCGTACCTTATTCACAACGGTTAGTAGGAACGATGTTGAAGCCTTTGGAGGAAAAGGACGAATCAGCACCCAGCCACCACGAAGACAAATTTGATGCGTTATTGGAAATGAGGATCGATCGGATTTATGCAAAACTGATAGTGCAAAGGGAGAAATCAGGAAATAAAATCGTGGTTACTATAAATGTGATGCTTGCACTGCATCGTCATTTAAGAAATATATGAATGCGAAGGTGGTTGTAGTGTGATGTCTGGCCTCAAAAGTGTGTCTGCAATAAGGTTTTGTTTATATTTTACAGGAAAAATGTCAAATCAGACGTGACAGCTGGCTTTCTAGTCTGACAAGATATTTTTCAACGGTTAAAATCGCATTTAGAAGTACGCTAACTAATGGCGCATGATCTGTAGAAACAACAAATCTGCTGCTGCCAATGATGCTAATAAAATGACGCACTACTTCATGAATGGTGAAGAGTTGTCAACCAAAATTGTTGTATCAAGTGTCTTTTGGTTGATGAGTACGCGAGTAAAAACTATCAGGCACCCGAAATCCGTCGATCTCTTGTTGCAAGGTGACCCCAATGGCAAATTCAGAAGCATCAGTTGTGAAAAGGAGAGGTCGTTTGAAATCTGGATTTGCTAGCATTGTTGCATTTGCTAATAAATTGATGGAATAATGGAGTAATTCTTCGCCATCAGATAACCTGGAAATAGTAGAGTTTCTGCAGGTGCCTATATAATGGAAAAAATTTTAATAGGTTAGGAAGAAACTTGCGATAGAAGTTGAGAACTCCCTATATTTTTGTAAATCTTTCAAGGACTTTGGTGACGCAATGTTCTTGATTAAATTGGCCTTATAGGGAAAAGACTGTTTATTTTGAGGTGAAATAAGATGCCCTAAAATCAACGGATTTAGTTGTCACAATTGATCTTGAGTCTGTGATCTGATAAGTATGATAGAATATTTTTAGATGCCTGGCATGAGAATCTCGGTCGGGTCTAAAAACCATTATGTCATTAATGCGTAACATACATTGATCTGCGTCATCGCGCAGAATGATGTCTATGAATATATGAAAGGTTTGAGTGGTACAATTGAGACCAAAAGGCATGTTAAGATAATCAAATAGGCCGAAAAGAGAGATGACTGCAGTTTATACTGTATCTTCTGAAGTTATATAAATGTGGTGGTAGGCTTAACTGAGATCAATCACTGAAAAGTAATTGTTATCGCTGAGTTTTTCAATCAATGTGTTTATATTGAAAATGGAGCATGCATAGGATTTGGTCACAGAAATGAGCTTGTGATAATCAGTACATGCTCTGTATGGTCCGTTCGATTTGGAAACCTAGTGTAATGGTGATGCCCGTGAACATTTTGGTCTAATTTTGTTCTCTACCAATAGTTTTGGAAACTTTTCTTGGGCAGATTTCAGTTTAGCTGGGGGTATCGGTACGTTTGATAGGTTTACTTGTTGTGATAATATGGTGCATCGTGTTGAAGACACGTAGCTCTGTCTTGATTAAATTCAACGACTTGTGTTCTCAAAGAGCTGCTGATATTTCTGTCGACAGATGCTCTGGAGATCACTATGACTTGTAATTCCAAACGTTTAGAGTCAAGTGTTTAGAAACTTCGCTGAAGTCCGGTGGAGGGGTCAATAATCTTTAGATTAGCAAGAACAACAATAAGCCGATAATATAACAGTAAATCAGGGCCTATTATGTCGTTGCAAGACCTTCGCGAATATGAAATTGTCAGAAAATTTAGGTTGTAAACCTATGTTAAGAAAGAAATGCCGGCAACCATAAGTGGGAATGGGCTCCAATGTAGCTGTTGCGAGTAGAACACCTAGAGACATCTCGGCCATGGATTTATCCGTGAGAACAAAAACAGCTTTTCCTGTGTCTACGATGAAGTATTCTCCGGTTTTGAAATAGAGAATATGCAGCATTTCAATTGGTTGCTTGGCCGGGTCATATAGGCAAATAGACTGGTCATTGAGCATTAAAATTATTAGTTTTGTTGTATTCGTGGCATATCCTGCTTGGACGAAAGAAGTCATTGAAAATTATGTCAGAAAGTAGGCGATTCCTTTTCTGTGACGCCGTTGATCCACAAAATGTGTGGTCATCTACATTCTGCGCCGTGCGTTTCTCGATTCTGTTATTACACTGCGTCTAGGTTCTGAGATGTGGTCAGCCATTATGTGAAACAGGCATGCATTTGGGAATTTCGGATTTCCCTATGGCTTACTCCTCTTTGAGTTTCAGACACAGAGCTCTCTAAAGAGGAGATTCTATAATCCTGCAAAAAGGGAAAAATCGATGACATGTTTAACTTTAGTTCAAAAACTCTAAATTTTGATTCGCATCTTCCAGATAAGTCAATTTTTGAGAGAGAGAGTGAGAGGGTTGGGCAGCAGTCTGGCCAACAAATTTAAGGTCTGGGGGAGATTTTTGATAAAAAATTAGCTTCATGACCAAAAATATTGGCTTTATCGAAACGCTTTCGTATTTCCTTTAAAATTTCGATGGGCCCAACATTTGACATCTCTAATTGGGCATATTTGATTATTATATGTTCAGTTTCCGTGGGATCCAGCTAAGATTCCACTTCAACTTGAATGCCAGAAATGAGATTATGTAGTTACATAATCGCATCGAGCTTGGCTTAAATTCTTCGTTGAAACCCCGAAGAAGTTTTGTAAAGACTTTTGACAGGAATGGAAAGAAAGACGAAGTCTACGCGCGTGAAGAATATTTCACCATCTCTATCCCATCATCATCACGCAGAAAAGTGCAAATCCAAAAATTGACGAATATTTTACTTTCATATAACCATAAGTCGTTCATGGTTATATGTGGACTGTAAAAGAAAACTTGGTCGCCTATTCCTAGTGAGGATGGCTTGTATTCGGTGTTCTCATTCCCTTAGATAGTCTGCCAAACAAATCTGATGAACATTATCTGATCGGGTGTCAATGGTCAAAGTTCCCTACAGCATCCGAAACTTGGCCTATGCGTCTGGCACGCTTGCTTTCATTCTGTCAAACACAATTAACAATAAAAGTTACTGCGCAGTTAGATAAAACTTGAGGCCTCACATGAACCAGGATGATGGTGGTGTCTCTTTCGACCTGGCAATGTCCATGCTGCCCACCGATAGTCAGGAACATCAACATCTAAAACCTGGCCGGACATTCTTATAATTTTTCGCAACTTAAATGCATAAATTTATATTGAAAGTCAAACTGAGCGAAATAAAAACGCGTAAAGGGATTTAAATTTAAAACATAATTTAAAACATACGTGCCCTGTGAATTTTAATGCTAATAATATAATATAATGCTAAAAGTAAAATTTGCTTACTGTGTTTGAATTGATAATATGGAACCAAATGCCACTGGTAAATTTGTCAACTGTACCAAATAGCAGCCACCACAAGAAAATTGATGTGAACGAAGACTAGCCGAATTAGTGACACAGCGTAGTAAACGCAAGCAAAATTGTCAGCATAGATAGTCAGTGAAACAGAGAGGGCGACAGCAACCACAGAAAGCGAGCAGAGCACAGTATGATTCGTTTTAATTGCATCGCGCTTATATAAATGCAAAGTTGCACGTATATGGTCAAAGAAAAGCGCGCTTTCTCATTAGTCTAGCATATTAAATAATGAATTTGATTTTCTCAAAATCTCGGCGAATTAATTTGAGCTATTACAATCGTAATACTACTTGAAATTATCCTTGTTTAAACTTTAGAATTTAATATAATTTTCTGGCTGGAATTCCATGCAACGTTACTAAATCAACAGGATAAACAATAATTTTGTGGCCCTTAACAGGGACAGAGATTTTAGCTGAATAATGCTCTGAGTATTTGAGAATCGGAATGAAAGCGGACAACCAGAAGTCCCCATAGACAATTACTATGTGCGTCTTGTTCGTGGGCTTGTGATCTTCTGGGTATATGCGCATGAACCATTAGAGATGAAGAATCAGGATGCGTCAACGGCTGTTCAAAGGACTTGACAAGACTTACAGATGTTCTTCGGCAACACCAATATGGTTGTGTTTGTATGCGCTGCAAAAAGGAGATTAGCGTCACAGGTGTCTAACTGTCTTAGTAACACATCGTGGGTAAACGCTAGTAAGTCAACATGCCTAGATGATCAGTGCAGCATAAAGGCGGAAGCAATTTCAATTAGAAAACAGGTCAAAGTGTCTTGATCTTTTAATGCGTCATACGTAATTGGTTTGCGAATTTTGCGCTCTCGTCGATCCAGCGCATTTAATTAAAATTTACATGCAAAATGTCACCACAATAATTTGAACTATTACGTTATTTTTTGTCTTTATTGAATTTAACAATTACACTTTTTTAGCGGTCGATTTTGGAAGGTAAGCTCTTGCTTTATTTTGGTACTGTCATATCTGTTTTCCTGTATTTCGCTCTTTGACTGCAACAATTTGATAATAAAATTTTGTATTACACACAAATAATTATTTCCATTGCTCTCTCGGGAAGGACCTCAAATTCTTACATTTAAATAAATATGGTTTCTTGTTTTCAAGGTCTTTATTTTCGTTAAGTTATATTGCGGCAATTAATGAAAGGGCGTTCATACGTATTGTTTTAATAAATGGTTTGTAATAAAATATATTTTGATATAATAGATAATAGCATTAATTGTGAGGATGCAGTGTAGTTTATAAAAGGATTTTGGAAATCAAACCTAAGAGAATTAAACGAACATTGGTTGCGCGGGTGGTGATAACAATTATTATAATCAAGGTTGCGGTCTTGATATAAACACCTGACCCATTAATTACTTACATATGTCAGTATAAACTAAGAATTGTATGTGTAGAAAAGGCAATTCATCCAGTAGACCGGTTTCGTCCTTATGTGGAACTCATCGCAGTAGGTTCAAATAGAACAGAAAACAATCTACTGGATGAGTACTATCATCTTAGTTTATACTGACATATGTAAGCAATTAATGGGTCAGGTGTTTATATCAAGACCGAAACCTTGATTATTATAACAACCTAAGAGAAGTTTCTAGACTGAATGAGGAATTTAGTTAGGTACTGTTTGTGGCGGAAAAATAATATATATGTAATTGTGTATTAGGTGTTGCGCACCTAGTAACGTATTTGATAAAATCCGCATTGTCGCAAACTTTAATGAAGTAAGCTTCACTACTGCAGGTTAAAACATTCGTATGGGAGATTTTACCGTCCAATATTTCCATAATTATAACCAATATATATATATATATATATATATATATATATATATATATAGATAGGTATAAAGGACGTAATACCGGCTCGTACTGATGAGTCGCCAGTAAGCACGAAACGAATGTGCACGAGATTAAACTTTGCGTTCATGCAGTCTGGTTTATCGTTCCGGTAATATCTAAACTAATTTGTTACCAGTTGCGCCACACATAATACGCAATTTCATATATATTAATTCTCCGCCAAAATTCATATCTTACTGTTATATATTTAATTGAATGATATCATGATTACCGCGAAATGTGATAATTGATATCGACCAATGCCAGAATGTGTGAATTTGCATGAGTAAAAGATGTTCATAAATAGTATGGTATAAAACATAGATTCTTACAAAAGATAGCGACCACTCCATGCTCTAATATGTGGAAAGGTCTCCAAAATTTGAAGACCATATCAGTCACAATAATATTGATAGCAGTATAAGTCTCATTGCGTACATACAAAATGATTGGGTTGATGACAACAAAATGTTTTTCAAAATACGAAAGATTGCCGATCCAGCAGAAAATTTTGTTTTGGCCTGGTTAAGATGATCGTTTTCAAATTTTTCATGGACACTAAGCTGTATATATCATTTGAGCATCTGGTGAAAGCGTATCAAACCAGGTATCACCCCAAAAATACTGAGCAAATGACTAACTTACTACGTCAGAAAATGATAGAAAACCAAATTTCATCTAAATTTTATTACAGACTGCATGCCAATGCTATTGAGCTTCATTTTTCTCAAGTAGTTTTAGATAGTATTTTTGTAGTAGAATCGCCTGTAATATTAAGGATCATTTTAGACGTATATGATACTTTATAATTTGAGTGGTCAAAGAAACTCAAAATATCACATGACGTCTACTAACAAAAGAAAACAAATGTGCTTGCTGTAAGAGCAGTCCTGTAACAAATGCAGGAACGCCGAATAATATCAAAAGGACTCTTGGCGATAGAGAATAAACATGGTACCCTACGAAGAAATGTGTGTTAAGTGAAACACAAGGTTGAAAATTCTGGTCGAAGTAGGTCACATTCTCGTGGTTAACGGGCAAATTGCAAACGCCAGGGAGATGAATAATTTGATGGTATCCAAGGACCAGTCAAGTGGTGCATTTCGCATCGTAAGTATGCCGAGCTTGAAAGGTTTCATGATCAAGAATGCAACTTTCCGCGGTTTTGTGATTCCAAATGAAATAGTAGCTCTCGACAATTAGCTAGGGGTAGCTCCCAGGAAAACTAGCAGAACTCCCACTAGTGGATGCCCTAAGTAGAGTTGCGTATTAAAGGCTCCAAAGAGTGCCTCTCACAGGTATCCTGAAATCACCGTTCAAGCTCGACAGCTTTGATTGAAGGTATGTGCACTGGTAAATTTATTAAGAAGTTGCTGCTATAAAATGTTTATAATATGGATTAGACAGATACTAGAATATGCTGCTGCTACTTGGAATCCATTAAAAAAGGGTTTGTCCAATAAGATAGAAGCTGTACAAAGAAAAGTTGTGAAACAAATTAGTCCTATCTCCTGCACTGTATACGCCACTAGATTACAGTTTGTATCACTGCAAGCTTTATGGTTTCGGAGGATGTGCTATTGCATAAAAGTTTTCCATTTGAACCAGTGGACTGGTGCCTATATGAATCCGATAAGAAAGAGTCATGAAGTTGGAACTAGATCTGGACATTTGGCAATATCTCCTCCTTTGGTGGGGAATGTTGCGAGCAAGTTATTCTCTTTTCGAAAATCTACAAAATTTATAACCAATTGCCAAAGGGGCTTAGAGAAACGCCTCCATCTAAGATGTCTTTTAAATTTTTATCTACTGAACTGAAAAAGTCTACAATCCTGCTGATATTTTTTATTTTGATTATGATAATACTTTCTCATGGTTGAATAAAAGACAAGGATAATTGTTATCGGAAACAGAATTTCTTGAGATTTTTATTTCCAAGTTTTGTATTATTAAAATTGAAATGTTATGCATTATATCATCATGTTAGTCAACAATACATACAATCAATTACTAGTCATGGTTCTCATTTTTTTGCATAATATTACACTCGATTTATACCTTAAATTTTCCTATTTTTGATGAAGAATCTATTATTCTTTATAGCCGAACTTTCTGATATTGATATATTGTACAGTACAACTAGTGAGGTTTACTTATCTACATGAGACTAATTGCACATTTTCATGTAATGTGATAACTTTTTTATATTGTAAATTTTCAAATTTTATTATTTGATGGAACATTTGTGGTTTGAATCCAAATAAAGATATTCTATTCTGCTCTTGAGATTAGAATAGAAAAGAATATCTGTATTTGGATTCAAATCACAAATGTTCCATCAAATAATAATATTGGAAAATGTACAATATAAAAAAAGGTATCACATCACATAAATATGTGCAATTAATCTCATGTAGATAAGTAAATCTCGTTCTATTCTATTTAAGTTTTTGGAGGCCCTTTGGTCAATATACAATATACATTTACGAAAGCAAAGACATTAAAAAAAGAACTGAATCAATTAACTTGTGAAGAATATAGGATCGTATCCGCGATATAAATAAAAGTAATAATTTATAAACAATTAGATAATTTATTGCCAAGATTCGGCAGTGAAAAATTCAAATTCAAGTAAATTGTTATGACTGTACCAGAATAAATTAAGAGGGACCTCGAGACAAAAACCCAAAGAATATTTTTGAAGGGTTGCGCAGTGCGGGCGTCGGAATGACAATTACCAGGATTGGCGATCTTGAGTTGTTGCTTTGTACTATCAGTTTCGCAAATATACAAATGATCTCCATTTCCAAGTACTCATCGAGTTCGTCTTCGAGGTGGCTGGGTGCTTATTCGTCTATTTCCTCCACAGGCCTCAACGTTGTTTACACTAAACACTGGAAATTAGGTACGATCTAATTTCATTGATCTGCTATGTTTCAGATTGACATTTTTCGTTCCATCACCAGGCCTCTAATCACACACAAAGTCAAAATGATCACAATAGTAGGTTGAAGAAAATGTGAGCATTGTGAGCATTTTGACTGAGTGTGTGATTAGAAGCCTAATAATGAAAAGGGAAATGTCGATCCAAAACGTTACCAGTCAACGAAGATTAGATCGCACTTCATTTTCAGTGATTAGTATGAACGATGTTGAAGCCTTTGGAGGAAATGGACAAATCAGCGCCCAGCAATCTCGAAGACAAATCGATGCGTACTTGGAAATTGGGATCAATTATATCTTTGCCAAATTGATAATGCAAAGCGTCAACACACGATCCCCCATTGTGGTAATTATCATCTCAAAAGAATGAATGTCAAAGTCAGCAAAAAAAACCATTTTTTTGAAATTTAAAGGAAAACAACCAAAAGATTTAAATTTGTTTAAATAACTAAATATTTTAAAATGATTAGAATACAACATATAAATCTCTCAATGCCGATCAATCCATCTCAGCCTGTGATTAGAGGCCTGGTGATGGAACGAGAAATTTCAATCCGAAACATAACAGATCAATGAAATTAGATCGTACCTAATTTCTAGTGTTTAGTGTAAACAACGTTGAAGCCTGTGGAGGAAATAGACGAATAAGCACCCAGCCACCTCGAAGATGAACTCGATGAGTACTTGGAAATGGAGATCATTTGAATCTTGCGATACTGATAGTACAAAGCGACAACTCAAGATCGCCAATCCTGGTAATTGTCATTCTGACGCCTGCACTGCGCAACCCTTCAAAAATATTCTTTGGGTTTTTGTCTCGAGGTACCTCTTGATTTATTCTGGTACAGTCATATCAAATTACTTGAATTTCAATTTTTCACTGCCGAATCTTGGCAATAAATTATCTAATTGTTTATATATTATTATGTTTATTTATATCTCGGATACGATCCTATATTCTCCAAAAGTTAATAGATTGAGTTCTTTTTTAATGCCTTTGCTTTTGTAAATGTATATTGCGGTAATCATTGAGATGATGTGTTTTCGTACTCTGTTTAAATATATATAGCTTTTAATAAATCCTATTTTTATCTACTGGATTGTAACACGCGGCTCCGTGTTACAACCCAACGAAGGTCAATTTTTACAAACGCTGTGCTTTTTAAGGTCAAATATTCTATCTCTGTCTTTAAAACAATATTTCCCTTAGCTGTGATTTTAGGAACAATCTCGTTTAGTCTCAAGCAGTTTTAATCTATATTTATTGAACTGCAATTTTATGTGTAATTAATAGAGTTTTTATAAAAGAAACAGAACCGCGCTCGAAACGGTAAAAACACGCAGTGGACTATTGTGTCATAGTGAACTTATTTCGCTTAGTTGGCAAATTTGGACTATCCGAACTTCAGAGAAACATTGTTTTAATATCATGAACTCAGATAGAATCGTTACAAGCAGTGAACTAAACATTTGTGAGTTGTGTTATTGAAGTCCTTAAACGATTTACATTCTTTTTATAGTGATAACCTTTAACGATGACTTTTTCCATATATCATTTGTTTTAAATCGATGGCATAAATGTAGTGCAATTCAGACCTTTGTACACGAATAACTGATTGAGCATAAAACAATTTTCTATTTTAAACTTAAATCATTTTAATTTTTGCCGTCTAGAAGACGGACCATTTAGTCTAATTGTGAACGGTATTTAAAACATATTTTTGCATAAAAATCCAATTTTACAGCTGACAAACATATATTCAATTTTGACTAACTGTGAATAGTGTTTAAGATATAATTTTACATTAAAAAATCTGTGTTATTGCCAACCAACTCCTTCAATTCGGATTAACAGTGAATTATATTTATGTGCTACATTGTGTGGAATATATACATGAAACCTTTCTTCGGCCTTCTAATATTAACCATCTGAAAAGGAACAGACTGAGTGGGTGCTCGGGTAGTAATGATAGCCACCATTGATATGGAGGACGGGTACTGAATTCACGAACTAGAAAACAACCCCGCAAAAGTCCCCAACATTTATGGTGCCCCGGTTCGTCGAACTCACAGCCAGCAAAGAATTAACAAATAGTCGAACTCCACAGCCAGCAAAGAATTAACAAATATCTAGAGTTAAGAAATTCAAGCAATTTGGATGACTACTACAAGATAAGTAAACTCTAAGACACATATCACAGAAAAACACCCTCTCGGGATTACAATGCTCGAAGACAGCTGCACGATGGCGGGTGAGGACGATGTTACACTGCCATCTGTTCTCGACAACACTCATACACTTAAGATGAGGGCCAGTTCAGGAAATACAGGAAGCCCGATGGTGAGCCCAGCAACAAACCGCATCACCACATGGACACAGTATAAAATATGTCAATTTGATCCAGAATACCTTGATGCGTGGGTCGACGATGTCACTTTACTGGCCAAGGTGTCCAACATAACAGACGAGGGCTCAATATTTCTGAGGGCTTGGGAGACGATCCCAATGTCTTTCAGACGCGGACTCAAAGATATACTGCATCAATACACTGAGGGCACATGTGCACAGCCATGGCAGAGCCTGCAACGCGCCGTCAAGCAACGTTTGACACCAGATCGAGAAGACAGGCTTACAGAATTAATGAGCCAGATGTCCCTAGGTAGCCGCACGCCTTCTGAGCTATTTAGGGAAATGGAGCACAAAGCCTTAGAATTCAACCTGCCCAAGGAAATCGTAATGCGACTGTTCATACAGAATCTCCCGCCGGCACTACAAGAGATGGCCACGTTCTTGCGCGAATCCCTCGAAGTACAAGATGACGTTCTGCCGGCACGTCTAGACAAGTGGTGGAAGAAACACCACCACAGCCTACCGGCACAAGAGAAAGTCCACATCACCCCAAGAATGTTCGAATCACAACCCACCACATCATCAGCCGGAACAAATGTCACGAATGAACGCCTCATCAGCCTGCTCGAGAACCTCACCGTAAGGCCCAATTTGGCCTCAGTCGATGCCATCCAAAACAGACGCGACCAGAGCAGGCGTGACCACCAGCGTCCACCGACCCGGAATAGCACCAGGAAGTCGACGTCGAGAGACCGAACCACAGTGCCACAGTTACCAGCGGAGTGGTGTCCGAATCATCGCAGCTATGGCCACTCCACACGTTACTGCCTCGGAAACGGCGGCACTTTCCCGCGCACAGACGCGACGTTCAGATGGGCGCGGTCACCCTCAACAATTCAGGAGGATCCGCCCATAAAGGGCTCGGAAAACTTGTGGGGCTGAACACCCCAAGATTGTTGGCCGCTCCACGTCTGATGGCTCGAAGCACGTTGCTTTCGCAGTAGAGCGCAATCAAACTATTGTATTTACAGCGACGGCTCCAGTCAAGTCATGCTTCAAACGCCCAAATGCCAGCAACCAGTCTCGTCGTCAGTTGCCACTATCAACATCTTTTCTCGTCCGTGACGCAACCTCTGGCGAATTATTTCTCATAGACACTGGATCAGATGTGAGCTTACTACGCCACAATTATTTCGAACCCACCCACCCAGTCGACACCAGCAGTCTGACATGCGCCAATGGTTCCAACATAGCGACGTTTGGGGTACGAGTACACACTATCTCGTTCTCCATCTCAAAAAGATGTTTCAATTATCCGTTCATCATCGCCAAAACGACACGGAACATCATTGGACGTGATTTTCTCGAACACTTCGACCTGACCATTCGTCCAAGAACACGAGAGATACGCACTGCAGACAATCAGTTGCTTGCATCAGCGTTTAAACATACGACTCGCGCCGAAGCAGTCTCATCCATACAGCTTATTCCTTCAGTTCCTCATGTACCACAACTGGACGAGGTTCTGAAACGTCATGAAGAAATTTTCAAACCTATTTCCTTCATGCCCGACCTCAAGAGGAAGCGGGCCATCACAGCCCACCGTATCATCCTGTCGAAAACACTTCCTCATCCTCCACGAGCACGTCCATTGGCACCACACAAACATAAGGCTGCCGAGCAAGAATTCGCCACGCTACGTCAACAAGGCATCTGTACACGATCCAGCTCACCTTTTGCGTCGCCTGTGGTAGTAGTACCAAAGAGTGAACCAGAGACATTCAGAGTGTGCGGGGATTATCGTATTCTCAATTCTTGCACACAGTCTGATTCGTACATCCTGCCAAATCCGGCCGACCTACTCCGATCTGCTATCGGTCATGCTGTGTATTCGAAACTTGACTTAGTAAAAGCATACTATCAAGTACCGATGGACAAAGACTCAGTAGCATATACTGCACTCAGATTCACCGGAGGTGGCACGCACGAATATCACTATATGCCGTTCGGTCTCAAAAATGCCTCGCAAACATTCCAACGCGTTATGGACGAAATACTAGATGGTCTACCATTTGTAATTCCATATCTAGACGACATCCTGGTATTCTCCAAGTCAATGACCGATCATATTCAACATATTGAGATCCTGCTCACACGTCTAGAAGACTATGGCCTCCGACTTCATGGCAATAAATGCGTCTTTGCACAGAAATCAATTGAATTCCTTGGTCATCAAATTTCCGAAGAAGGCATGACACCTGTACCTACTAAGGTTCGTGCTATTCAAGATCTACAGCCTCCAACCACCGTTCGGGCATTACGACGATTCTTGGGCAAGATGAACTACTATTCTCGATTTGTACCCTGCCTTGCCAAGATTCTGGCACCTCTTCACAAATATCTCGTGCCAGAAAGCCGTTTCGTCAAGAAATCACAACCGATTCAGCTCAACGTGGACGACATGCAGGCTTACGAGGATGCCAAAAGGGCCCTATGCAAAGCGACCATGTTACATTCCCCGGATTGGTCTCAACCTTTTGAATTGATAACGGACGCATCCGACGTTGCCATAGGCGCAGTACTTCAACAATCCATCAATGGAATACACCAGCCTATCGCTTTCTATTCGCAAAAACTACAACCTCGCGAGACGCGATGTGATACGTTAGGAAAAGAATTACTTGCAATCTACCGGTCGATCCTACACTTCCATACCTATCTGGATGGCCGAAAGTTCAAGATCTACACTGACCATTATCCGCTACTTCCGATGCTGAGAGGAAAGAAAGAATATTTATATTCACGACGTGTCAACTCGCAACTTACACGAATACACGAGTATGATTATGAAGTCACTCATGTTAAAGGATCAGAAAATGTGGTCGCAGACTCCCTAAGCCGTCCTGCAGATCTTTGTGCCTCAATACTGTATCCTTCACCTATAAGCATTCAGGAATTGCAAGCAGCTCAGCAAGATGATATATCACTTCGGACATTTGATGTCAATCGACTGAAAACACTTGATTACGACGGAACCCTACTGCAGTGCGAAATAACTGACGTGGGCCCTCGGCCGTTTATACCTGAAAAACTCCGTCACAAGATCTTCGAAGTCTACCATTCATTGAGCCACCCATCTGGCGAAGCATCAGTAGAAATTCTATCCAGAACGTATTTTTGGCCTGGCATGCGACGAGATATCAAGATGTGGTCAAAACAATGTCTAGAATGTCAGAAATCCGAAGTGACGAGACACACCAAAACGGCGCCACAAGTCATTCAAGTGCCCAAAGTCCGATTTACGCACATACACGTTGATCTGGTAACCTTACCTGCCGTGAACAACATGCGATATCTACTGTCAATACGGGACCGCACCACTCGATGGTATGAGGCCATACCACTTCCAGACATGAAGCAAGAAACTGTCAGTTATGCTCTAGAGCTCAATTGGTTCGCTCGGTTCGGTGCTCCAGCTGAAGTGACAACCGATCGTGGCGCACAATTTCTCGGAGAGGAGTTCACAGCCCTACTGCAATACTACGGTGTCAAACACTCCGTGACCGCGGCTCGCAACCCGAGAGCAAATGGTTTCGTTGAAAGACCACACCGAGAACTGAAAGCGGCGCTCAAGGCTAGCCCAGAAGAAAATTGGCTTGCGGCTCTACCGAGAGTACTCCTATCAATGCGTACAAGACCTCGTGAGCCGATCAAATGTAGCTCCGCTGAAATGGTATTTGGCGAATGTCTACGGCTGCCTGGCGAACTAGTCCGATCACGCTCTGAAACTGCATTAACGATGAACGATCCGACATTTCTGTTTCCACTTCGCAGTTTTCTACAGTATAACGCTCAGAATCGGCCGATCTGTCCTACACGTCAGCAACATGGCCCAATCTATAAACGCAAAGATTTTGATAGCTGCAAATGGTTCTTCATCAACAACGATATGGATAACAGGATTTTAGCCAAACCGAAGCGCGGTCCTTATCGTGTGTTAGATCGACGTCAGAATTACATCATTCTGGAGATTAATGGCAAAGCTGAAGCGGTCTCCAAGCACAGACTATCCCCAGCCGACGTTGATCCAGATGACCCGCTGTTTCGCGATGTAGACCTATCAGGCGGTGAAGAAACGAGAACGCCACCCCCAGACAGTCTTGCTAACATCGGATTGACGCCCGACGTCCCATCAACAACCGAGCCAACTGAAGCCGTCACGCCGCCGCGAGATATAGAAGAACCAGAATCAGTGTTGTCAGAGCCAAAATCAGTCATTACACGGTACGGCAGAGCAATAACACTTCCTGGAAGGTTAGCCCCCTTCCTGGTGTACTAATTTTCATTGTCGGGGGGGTGTATGTAACACGCGGCTCCGTGTTACAACCCAACGAAGGTCAATTTTTACAAACGCTGTGCTCTTTAAGGTCAAATATTCTAACTCTGTCCTTAAACAATATTTCCCTTAGCTGTGATTTTAGGAACAATCTCTTTTAGTCTCAAGCAGTTTTAATCGATATTTCTTGAACTGCAATTTTATGTGTAATTAATAGTGTTTTTAAAAAAGAAACAGAACCGCGCTCGAAACAGAAAAAAACACGCTGGTGGACTATTGTGTCATAGTGAACTTATTTCGCTTAGTTGGCAAATTTGGACTATCCGAACTTCAGAGAACAATGTATTAATATCATGAACTGAGATAGAATCGTTACAAGCAGTGAACTAAACATTTGTGAGTTGTGTCATTGAAGTCCTTAAACGATTTACATTCTTTTTATAGTGATAACCTTTAACGATGACTTTTTCCATGTATCATTTGTTTTAAATCGATGGCATAAATGTTGAGCAATTCAGACCTTTGTACGCGAATAACTGATTGAGCATAAAACAATTTTCTATTATAAACTTAAATCATTTTAATTTTTGCCGTCTAGAAGACGGACCATTTAGTCTAATTGTGAACGGTATTTAAAACATATTTTTGCATAAAAATCTAATTTTACAGCTGACTAACATATATTCAATTTGGACTAACTGTGAATAGTGTTTAAGATATAATTTTACATTAAAATCTGTATTATTGCCAACCAACTCCTTCAATTCGGATTAACAGTGAATTATATTTATGTGCTACATTGTGTGGAATATATACATGAAACCTTTCTTCGGCCTTCTAATATTAACCATCGGAAAAGGAACAGACTGATTGGGTGCTCGGGTAGTAATAATAGCCACCATTGATATGGAGGACGGGTACTAAATTCACGAACTAGAAAACAACCCCGCAAAAGTCCCCAACAGGATAACACAACCAAGTAAGAGAAGGCAAAGCAGTTGCCCGAAGAACTTAGGAAAGGTTACCTAGGGGAAAGTAAAGAAAGGAATGAGGAATTTAATATTCTAAATTTGTTGATCATTCGGATTACAGTGGAATAACGGATTTGACAACGTAGGAGCGCTTCTATGGTAGTGACCAAAGGGCCTCCAAAAGCTTAAATAGAATAGAATGAGATTTACTTATCTACATGAGATTAATTGCACATATTTATGTGATGTGATATCTTTTTTATATTGTACATTTTACAATATTATTATTTGATGGAACATGTGTGATTTGAATCCAAATAAAGATATTCTTTTCTATTCTATTCTAAAGAGCAGAATAGAATATCTTTACTTGGATTCAAACCACACACGTTCCATCAAATAATAAAATTGGATAATTTACAATATAAAAAAGTTATCGCATCTCATGTAGATAAGTAAATCTCACTAGTTGTACTGTACAATATATCAATATCAGAAAGTTCGGCTGTAAAGAATAATAGATTCATCATCAAAAATAGGAAAATTTAATGTGTAAATCGAGTGTAACATTATGCAAAAAAATTAAAACCATGACTAGCATTTGATTGTATGTATTGTTGCCTAACATGATGATATAATGCATAACATTTCAATTTTAATAATACAAAACTTGGAAATAAAAATCTCAAGAAATTCTGTTTCCGATAACAATTATTCTTGTCTTTTATTCAACCATGAGATAGTATAATCGTAATCAACATAAAAAATATCAGCAGGATTGTAGACTTTTTCTAGTTCAGTAGATAAAAATTTAAAAGACATCTTTGATGGAAGCGTTTCTCTAAGCCCCTTTGACAATTGATTAAAAATTTTGTAGATTTTCGAAAAAGAGAATAACTTGCTCGCAACATTCCCCACTAAAGGAGGAGATATTGCCAAATTTCCAGATCTAGTTCCAACTTCATGACTCTTTCTTATTGGATTCATATAGGCACCAGTCCACTGGTTCAAATGGAAAACTTTTATGCAATAGCACATCCTCCGATACCATAAAGTTTGCAGTGATACAAACTGTAATCTAGTGGCGTATATAGTGCAGGAGATAGGACTAATTTGTTTCACAATTTTTCTTTGTACAGCTTCTATCTTATTGGACAAACCCTTTTTTAATGGATTCCAAGTAGCGGCAGCATATTCTAGTATCGGTCTAATCCATATTATATACATTTTAAATTTTATGTCATTTGATAAGATATTTCTATTTATTAGTGCCCATCTGCTCTTGGCACTGCCTACTATCCTTTCAATATGTCTCTCAGCAGAAGCTGTACATTGAATAGTTATGCCTAAATCATTAATTTGTTGCATAAGTTTAATCCCAAAGACATCATTAATCACAGCATCATGAAAATTAACATAATTAACTTATGTTCTTTGACCTATTTTTAAAGCTTTTGTCTTTATATTGTTTATTCTCAGCCCTAGTGTTATCAATTATCTACTTAAATCATACAAATCTAGTGGCACATTATTTTTGGAGAATTCGACATTTTTTGGATCACTTGGAAAGATTATTTTTAGACCATCAGCGAATTTGCAAACTCGACCGTTAAGGATCTTAGTTTTCAAACGTGCAAATACGATTTTAAATAAAATTGGCCACAAACTTAATCTCTGTGGAATTCCACTTGTTACTCTTTTTGAATTTCATATTAAATCATTTACTTGAATAATCATTCTTCGATTATACAAAATAGTATCTAAGTAATGTGAAAATATTCGGATCAATATCCAATAAATTAATTGCATTAAAAATAGCATCAAAATATATAGAGTCAAAAGCTTTTGAGATATCTATATATACAATTAATGCATCTAACTTTTTCTCATCTTTTGTAATTACATGATTCCACAAAGAAAAATTATGTGGAGGAAGTTAGATCCTCCGCCATATGTAAAATAACATTGACTGATAAATTTAAACCACCATGGCTGATTGTAACGAATTTTATTTAAAAAGAATTTTTTCTTTTTATTTTCCAGAACATTCTTTGTTTAAATACTTGATTTTGAATTGTGCGCCATTTTCAGTTTTTCGAGTGTCTCGCTCCTTGACTGGTCTTGTAATTTTGGTCTGCTGCATTTTAACATTTTTCTCTAGTAAACGAATACATTTCATCAAATATATTACTCCATCAATTGCTTTTGTTCTAATATAATACAAGATTGAGAAGAATCGCTCTGGAACAGGTAATTTGATTCATTCTGTTGTTCACGTATATCTCTTTCCAGATTATTTGTTCGGAGATACAGCTTTCCAACTTTCACATTCCGATTGCCTAACATTAAGTGTCGATTTAATTGTTATACCATTTAGACATGGAAACCGATATTAAATTTGAGGACACAAGTAGGTTAGTGCAGGACATTGCGGACTTGAACCTAGGAGATACAAATGGTAATATAAGCCTATCAGACTCTACTGTGAATTTTAGGACTTCAAGCGATCTGGCATCTATGGGGCTTTCAGACTCGAATAGGTTAGGGGCCTCAACAAAATTTGGCGACCGCGCCAGTCCAAGAATTTTAAGTCTACCACAGTATAAATCAGAAAAACATTCAAGTTGGGTAGGAGATGCCCAAATGATATTCAGTGCTTATAATATCGTAAACCCTATGGAGAAATTTGTTGCAGCATGGATGGCATTGCCTGAAAATTTCCGAAATGCTTTGGAAAATTTCAGAGACAGAACTGTGGAAGAAAAGCCGTACAATGCATTTGAGTTATTAATGGCTGAAATTCAACAGAGATATCAGCCTGGAAGATCAGCGCAAATGTGCGAATTATTACGCTTAGAAAAAATGGGGCGTCAATTACCGTCCGAATTTTATGAACGCCTTTGCACAAAAGCTTCCAGGTTGAATATATCTAGAGATGTAGTCAACTCCATTTTTACAGCTGAGCTACCAATTAGGCTTAGAACAACATTGGAAGTATTTGACACAATGAGCATAGATTGGCCAACAAAACTCAGAGGGTTAGACGGCGTGTATAAACAGCAAGAACCACAAGTACATGCTGTAATAGCAGATTCTGTCACGATGCAGCCAGTCAGGGCAGATACCGAAAACAACCTGACTATACAAGAAACCTTTGCGTTTCTTATGTAGAGAAGTTGCTAGCTTGCGTAGTGATATTGCACAACTTCAGAGTCAGGATAGGTACACTAGACGTCGAGGGAGTCACTCGCGTCAACGCTTCGAAGGGCCACGCGGATGGTGTAAGGCACATTGCGAATACGGACGCAGTGCGAAGTGCCAAGGTGAAAATTGTATATACCCGCGATTAGGTGGACCCAGATGGAAAGGAAGCACAAAACCGGTAGAGAGAAATCCATCACCGGGAAAAGGACAAAACCCCCGCTAGTAGGAGCCGTAGGGGGGTTCCATTGCAAAGGCTCCCAGATATGCCTTTAAAAGGCATACTCAAAGCAAAAGATGCGACTAGAGCAAATAGCACCGATATAGAAGGCAAGAGAGTCCGATTCTCACTAAGCGGAGATCTGGAAAACATTGCCGGATTGTCCAGCAACAAGTTCATTATTAAGGATGAATTATCTGGATTAGAATTTCTCATCGATACGGGTGCTGAGGTAAGCATAGTTAGGTCAGACGTGGTGGAAGCAGATTGCCCCACATTTGATTATCAACTATGGGCCGCTAACGGTAGTCCGATTGATGTAAAAGGGATGAAAGAAATGTCAGTAACATTAGGCCAGAAATCTTCCTTCCGATGGAATTTTCTAGTAGCCGATGTCAAGGACCATATCATTGGCATGGATTTCTTGACACATTTCAAGCTGACATTAGACCCCAAAGCTAGGACTATCGCAGAAGGCGAAGGGATGTCAACACATACTGAGTCTAACACGTCGGCAGTTAGAACAGTCCTATTACCTCGCCCAACAGTCGCACATGACTTTTCCGATATAATCAAGAAGCTCCTAGCAGTGTTTCAACCTTTCAATGCCCAAAGGATAGGTTTGAAGACAGGAGTAGAACACCAAATAGAATTGGTGGCTCCGTTGCCTTGTTCGCCAAAGGCTCAACCATTGGCACAACACAAGCAACAGGTTGCTTTGTCCGAATTTCACCAATTGCGCAGAAGAGGGGATTTGTAGAAGGTCAAATTCCAATTTTGCTTCCCCAATAGTGGTAGTTCCCAAACCTGAACCGGGTCAATGGAGGGTTTGTGGGAATTATCGTCTATTAAACTCAGTGACGAAGGGTGATTCTTATCCTCTCCCTAACCAGAGTACTTTGCTCCGAGATATAATGGGATATGAGGTTTATTCAACTTTAGATCTCCAGAAAGCGTACTATCAGGTACCAATGGAGGAAAGTTCGATACCACTCACAGCAGTCAGATTTCCAGGAGGAGGATCGCATGAATTTCTTCGAATGCCTTTTGGTTTGAAAAATGCCAGTCAGACATTCCAGCGTTTGGCTGAAGAAATCCTTCAGAGATTGTCCATTTGCGAGAGTATATATAGACGACATAATTATTTATAGTCGCTCACGAGATGAACATCGTACGCATTTGGAAACGGTTTTGACCAGGCTGGAACAATATGGATTAGTGGTCAAACCTAATAAGAGTAATATTGGTTGCTCTTCAGTTAAATACCTTGGTCATATACTTTCCAAAGACGGAATTAAACCTTTGGAAGATAAGGTCCAAGCAATTAAGGACGTAACGGAACCCCGAACCGTACGCCAGTTGCGAAGGTTCTTGGGCATGATTAGCTATTATCGTCGATTCATTCCAGGTCTAGCCGGAATTCTTGGATCGCTAACACGCCATCTCACTCGTGAAAAGAGCACGATCAAGAAGTCTTGGCCTATAAACTTGAGTCAAGAAGACCGAGAAAAATTCCAAAAGGCCAAGGATATGTTAAGTGACGTAACCACATTAGCACCTGTAGATTGGGACAAACCTTTCGAGCTAATCACAGATGCCTCAGATGTTGCATTAGGGGCAGTGCTACAGCAAAGAGATCAGGACATAGTAAGACCGATTGGGTTTTATAGCCGTAAGCTCAATGATCGAGAAAAGCGTTATGATACGTTTGGCAAAGAGCTTCTAGCAGTGTATGCCGCAGTGCTACATTTCGAGCATTACTTAGATGGACATAAGTTTAAGTTATTGACCGATCATAAGCCGTTGATCAGCATACTTGGTAAAACAGCTAGGCTAAATTACTCTCGTAGAGTAAATTCCCAAATAACACGGTTAGCAGAGTTCGATTTCACTGTGTCTCATATTGCTGGTAAAGAGAATGTGGTAGCAGATGCACTTAGCCGACCGAATGAAGCTGATGTCGAGCTGATATTTCAAGGTCCTTTGAAAAGTTTAGATGATTCAATGCATGATTTCGTTAGTCAATCGAGGAAGCGCAAGGATCGGATCCCTTTACATTAGTTTTGTCCAAAAGACCAGGATATGTTCGTAAGCTCATAAGTGGCAAGTGGTTGTTATGCGAAACCCACGACCATATGTGCCGTTGGAGTTACGGGCCAAGATTATCCAAGTGTTACATGACATGGGTCATCCATCCATTAAAGCCACCATCCGATTGATCAACGACAGATACGTATGGCCGCACATGTCTAAAGACATACGGGTATGGGTAAGAGCCTGTGCCAAGTGTCAAACGTGTAAGGTGTGGAGACATACCAGAACCGAGATAAAGAACGATTGGTATACCAACTGGACGGTTCAGACACGTACATATAGACATTGTAGAAATGCCTGAAGTTAACGGCAACAAATACTTGCTGACGATGGTCGATAGATTTAGTCGTCAATTTGAAGTGGCGATTTTAAAAGACATGACAGCTCAAGAAGTCTTGTTCGCGTTTCTACATAATTGGATATCGCGTTATGGTGTTCCGGAAAAGGTCACTAGTGATCGTGGTAGTCAATTTATGTCTGAGCTTTTCGTAAGATCCCTCAACATCATGGGAAGCCACTGTAATACATACTAGCGCGTATAACCCACGAGCGAATGGGATGGTAGAAAGGCTACATCGTGAACTGAAAGCTGCATTAAGGTGTACTAGTGGAACAAGCTGGATACACGATCTTCCTATAGTTCTACTCGCCATGCGCAACAGATATAGGGCACAATTAGGAACATCCATAGCAGAACTGGTTTATGGAGAACCATTAAGGTTGCCTGGAGATCTTCTAATAGAAACTCCAAGTAGTCTTGATTGGGCTTCTAGTTCAGTAGATTGGTTTGTTGGAGCATTGAGAGATAAAATGAGTCGTTTAGCTCCAACCAAAACTAGAAGTCCAAAGTCCAAATGCTATGTATCTTCAGATTTAAAGCTGGCATCGCATGTATACATAACTAACGAAAACAGACAGAATTGTCTGACTCCATTCTATAAGGGGCCATATAAAGTCAATCATATGACTGAGAAAAATGCATTTATAGAAGTAAATGGCACTGTAGAATGTGTAACACTGGATCGCTGTATTCCACAGTTTATTTGGACGGAGGAGGAGACTGAGGAACAGTATTCACCGAAGTACCCAGAAGTTGAGGCGAGATGTGACTCAGAAATTGGTGAGAAAAATGAAGAGTCGAATAAATATGGTAAAGAAGTAAAGATTAAAACCAAGACAACTGAGAATCAAGAACAATGCGATATGAATATGAAATCTGGTGAAGTACCAGCACAACTTGTTGAAACTCGGTCTGGAAGAGTCATCAAGAAACCGAAGAATGAAGACTACATCATGTATGGTTAATCATCTTAAACATGAGGGAGTATGTAGAGGTTAAATTAATTATCGGACAGAAATTAACCTCTCATATAAAAATAAATCAATTTTTATTTTTGGACATTTGATGTTATCGCTGGTTTCGTAAAACAATATTGTAATTTTTGAAAAATATTGTAAAATTTTTTGGAAGTTCTTTTGTTCATATTGTCGAAGTTTTGGACTTGTCTTGTGGAAGAAAATGAGAGAGTTTTGATCTGAGTTTCTGAATTGCATAAGCGGGACACTGCGTGGTTCCATCTCCGATTCTTTGTGAATAAAACTTTGTAATCTTCTCGTCGTTTTGTTTTTAATTATCAGCGAAAAGAACCACAAATTTGCTTTGGGTATTTAAAGTGTATATTTGTTTTAAGGTCTCAATCATTCCAGTTCAGTAAATTTGTGGACATCAGCGTATCCGGGTAAGCTTACTTAATTAATATAATATATAAATTACAAGTAATTTAATAATATCATGTCTGGTTTATTAAATACTGAGGATACAGAGCAGTTGGCTAGCGGACTTAAGGATTGTAGCTTAAGAGATAGTTCAGAGGAACTTAAGTGTTCCAAGATAGATGATCATTCCGCATATATGGATTTTCCGGGCCTGGCATCCAAGAGACCCCCTTATGGTAGTGACCTAAGGGCCTCTACAAAAAATGGCGACCGCGCCAGGATCCTTTATGCGGAAAGATATGATGTAGATGATCGTTATTGCCACAATTCTATGGATAGCAATGTCAAGCTTAATATGTACAGACCAGACAACCATTCTGAATGGGTCGAAGAAGCAAAATTTTATTTTAAACTAAAACGGATGACCGACCCTATAGAAAGGTTTGCCTCGGCCTGGTGGTGCTTACCTGAGCCATTAAAAAAGAATCTGTTTAGACTCAGGAATTTTGTTACTGAGAACGAACCAGAAAATGCATTTGAGCTTCTAGTAGAAGAACTCCATGGACGATATCAACCCGAGAGGATTGAACGGATGACTGACTTATTACGTCAGGAAAAGATGGGAAATCTACTTCCATCTGAATTTTATGACAGACTTATTTCAAAATCCATCGGGCTTGATATATCTGAGGAAGTTATAAATAGTATATTTGTAGCAGAATTGCCTGCTAGACTAAGAGCCACCTTGGATGTATATGATACATTGGAACTAGAGTGGCCCAAGAAGCTCAAAGGGTTGGACAAAGTGTATCGTCAGATGGAACCTAAGGTGTATGCAGTAACCGCAGATTCACGCCTGGAGCAGCAACTCAGACATCTCTCAGAGAGACTCCTGACCATAGAGAATGAATTAAGTACCCTCCGCAGGGATGTGGGTTGGATAAAAAGCAATAAGGAAAGTTCCAACAGAAGTAGGGTAAATTCTCGGAGTCAACGTTCAAATTCCAAGCATTGGAGAGGCGAATCGCGTGAGGGTGTACAAGGACCACGCGAGTGGTGCATATCGCATCGCAAATACGCCGAGTTTGGAAAATGTCAGGAGGGGGATGCACGTTTCCAAAGTTGGGTGGTCCCCGATGGAAAGGAAGTAGTCTTCCTGTAGCCTGGTCGAAGCTGCCGGAAAACTAATGAAGCCCCGCTAATAGGAGCCGTAGGGGGGTTGCGCATGCAAGGCTCCAAGGTATGCATATTCGTGGCATACTAAAATCATCGAAGTTAGGTTCGGAAGCTTCGATGGAAGAGACGCGCAGTAATACAGTCCGTAAATCTGTTAGATTTCGGCTGGCAGGTAATCTTAAAGAGGTTGCTGGTTATAGCAACAATAAGTTCGTTATAACTGATGAACTTAGTGGCCTAAATTTCTTAATAGACACGGGTGCAGAGGTGAGCATAGTTCGATCTGATGTGGTGGAAATTGATAGCCCCACATTCGATTACCAACTATGGGCTGCTAATGGAAGTCCAATTGAGGTTAAGGGAGTTAAAGAATTGTCAGTGACATTGGGGCAGAAATCTCCATTTACGTGGAATTTTCTGGTCGCTGATATAAAGGATAACATCATTGGGATGGACTTTTTGATCCATTTTAATCTCGCTTTAGATCCCAAATCTAGGACCATTGGACAAAGCACTGGGATAGTGACTTATGCTGAGACTGGGACCTCAGTAGTTAGGTCAGTGAGACTACCCAGACCCGTCGTCGCCGATGACTTGGCGGATGTCATCGAGAAACACCTGGCCGTGTTTCTGCCATTCAATGCTAAACGCAAGGGTTTAAAGACAGGCATAGAACACCAAATCGAGTTGGTGGAGCCACTACCTTGTTCGCCCAAGTCTCAACCGTTAGCACAACACAAGCAGCAGGTTGCTATTGAAGAATTTAAGCGGTTGAGAGAAGAAGGAATTTGTAGGCGTTCAAATTCCAACTTTGCATCTCCAATAGTGGTTGTTCCCAAACCTGAACCAGGTCAATGGAGGGTTTGTGGTAACTATCGTCTATTGAATTCGGTAACGAAAGGCGATTCGTATCCTCTACCGAACCAGAGTACTTTGCTCAGGGATATAATGGGGTATGAGGTATATACAACGTTAGATCTGCAGAAGGCGTACTATCAAGTACCTATGGAGGCAGAATCTATACCGCTCACAGCAGTGCGATTCCCTGGAGGAGGATCGCATGAATTCTTATGTATGCCTTTTGGGTTGAAGAATGCAAGTCAGACATTCCAGCGTCTGACAGAGGAAGTTCTTCAAGACTGTTCATTTGCTAGAGTGTATATAGATGACATCATTATATATAGTCAATCTAGGGAGGAACACCGCGAGCATTTGGACATCGTTTTGTCTAAGCTGGAACATTATGGATTGGTAGTGAAACCAGAAAAGAGTAGGATTGGTTGCTCTACCGTAAAATATCTTGGACACACCATTTCCAAGGATGGAATCAAGCCCTTGGAAGACAAGGTACAAGCAATCAAGGATGTGCCAGAACCTAGAACTGTACGCCAGTTGCGTAGATTTTTGGGCATGATTAGCTACTATCGTCGGTTCATACCAGGTTTAGCTGGAATTTTGGGGTCGCTAACTCGACATTTAGTTCGTGAACGAAGCACAATCAAGAAGTCCTGGCCTATTAATTTTAGCCAAGACGACAAGGAAAAATTCCAGAGGGCCAAAGATCTGTTAAGATAAATAACCACATTAGCACCTGTGGATTGGACTAAGCCGTTTGAGCTGGTCACAGATACTTCTGATGTAGCCATAGGAGCAGTGTTACATCAACGGGAAAATGGTATAGCCAAGCCGATAGGATTCTATAGTCGGAAACTCCAAGATCGCGAGAAGCGATATGATACGCTTGGAAAGGAGTTACTAGCAGTTTATTCTGCAGTGTTGCATTTTGAGCACTACCTAGATGGACATCAGTTTACGATATTAACTGATCATAAACCGTTGTTGAGTATCCTTGGGAAAGCAAATAGGCTAAATTATTCTCGGCGGGTGAATTCACAAATAACCCGACTCGCAGAATTTGATTTTACCATTAGTCATATCTCAGGAAAAGATAATGTGGTGGCAGACACTCTCAGTAGACCAGACGTATCAGATGAAGATATGATTCGTTCAGAGTCACTAGTATGCTCTATTGTATCTTCTAATGATTTTGTCCAGCAATTGATGGAAGCACAAGGTTCTGATCCTTTAGTAGCTGTGTTGGAAAAGAATCCTGTATATACACGCAGGAAGATTGGAGATAAGTGGTTATTATGTGAAATCTCCAGGAGCCAACCTAGACCTTATGTACCGCTAGAATTAAGGTATAAGGTAATTCAGCAGCTACATGAATTCAGTCATCCTTCCATTAAGGCAACTATCAGAATGGTCACTGATAGATATGTATGGCCAAAGTTGTCGAAAGACATAAGAGCCTGGGTAAGGACATGTGCCCGGTGTCAAACTTGTAAAGTTTGGCGTCATACCAAAACTGAAATTAAAACGATTGGTATACCAGCGGGTCGGTTCATGCATGTTCATATTGATATAGTAGAAATGCCTGAGATTTCCGGCCAAAAGTATTTACTCACGATGGTCGATCGGTTCAGTCGTCAGTTTGAGGTAGCAATCCTGAAGGACATGACAGCTCAAGAGGTCTTACTTATGTTCTTGCATAATTGGGTGTCGCGATATGGTGTACCGGTAAGGGTAACTACTGATCGTGGTAGTCAGTTTATGTCTGAACTGTTTATCAGATCATTGAATACAATGGGGATAGAAGTAAGACACACACGTGCTTATAATCCCACAGCCAATGGGATGGTTGAGAGACTGCACAGGGAGCTGAAGGCTGCATTACGCTGCACCGGTGGATCCAGTTGGATACATGATTTGCCCATAGTTTTGTTGGCAATGCGAAACAGATACAGAGTTCAGTTAGGAACATCCATAGCAGAACTTGTTTATGGAGAGCCACTGAGGCTACCTGGAGATATTCTAATAGAAGCTCCAAGTTGTCTCGATTGGGCCTCTAGTTCAGTAGATTGGTTTGTTGGAGCATTGAGAGATAAAATGAGTCGTTTAGCTCCAACCAAAACTAGAAGTCCAAAGTCTAAATGCTATGTATCTTCAGATTTAAAGCTGGCATCGCATGTATACATAACTAACGAAAACAGACAGAATTGTCTGACTCCATTCTATAAGGGACCATATAAAGTCAATCATATGACTGAGAAAAATGCATTTATAGAAGTAAATGGCACTGTAGAATGTGTAACACTGGATCGCTGTATTCCACAGTTTATTTGGACGGAGGAGGAGACTGAGGAACAGTATTCACCGAAGTACCCAGAAGTTGAGGCGAGATGTGACTCAGAAATTGGTGAGAAAAACGAAGAGTCGAATAAATATGGTAAAGAAGTAAAGATTAAAACCAAGACAACTGAGAATCAAGAACAATGCGATATGAATATGAAATCTGGTGAAGTACCAGCACAACTTGTTGAAACTAGGTCTGGAAGAGTCATCAAGAAACCGAAGAATGAAGACTACATCATGTATGGTTAATCATCTTAAACATGAGGGAGTATGTAGAGGTTAAATTAATTATCGGACAGAAATTAACCTCTCATATAAAAATAAATCAATTTTTATTTTTGGACATTTGATGTTATCGCTGGTTTCGTAAAACAATATTGTAATTTTTGAAAAATATTGTAAAATTTTTTGGAAGTTCTTTTGTTCATATTGTCGAAGTTTTGGACTTGTCTTGTGGAAGGAAATGAGAGAGTTTTTGATCTGAGTTTCTGAATTGCATAAGCGGGACACTGCGTGGTTCCATCTCCGACTCTTTGTGAATAAAACTTTGTAATCTTCTCGTCGTTTTGTTTTTAATTATCAGCGAAAAGAACCACGAATTTGCTTTGGGTATTTAAAGTGTATATTTGTTTTAAGGTTTCAATCATTCCAGTTCAGTAAATTTGTGGACATCAGCGTATCCGGGTAAGCTTACTTAATTAATATAATATATAAATTACAAGTAATTTAATAATATCATGTCTGGTTTATTAAATACTGAGAATACAGAGCAGTTGGCTAGCGGACTTAAGGATTGTAGCTTAAGAGATAGTTCAGAGGAACTTAAGTGTTCCAAGATAGATGATCATTCCGCATATATGGATTTTCCGGGCCTGGCATCCAAGAGACCCCCTTATGGTAGTGACCTTAGGGCCTCTACAAAAAATGGCGATCACGCCAGGATCCTTTATGCGGAAAAATATGATGTAGATGGTCGTTTTTGCCGCAATTCTATGGATAGCAATGTTAAGCTGACCATGTACAGACCAGACAACCATTCTGAATGGGTCGAAGAAGCAAAATTTTATTTTAAACTAAAACGGATGACCGACCCTATAGAAAGGTTTGCCTCGGTCTGGTGGTGCTTACCTGATCCATTAAAAAATAATCTGTTTAGACTCAGGAAATTTGTTACTGAGAACGAACCAGAAAATACATTTGAGCTTCTAGTAGAAGAACTCCATGGACGATATCAACCCGAGAGGATTGAACGGATGACTGACTTATTACGTCAGGAAAAGATGGGAAATCTACTTCGATCTGACTTTTATGACAGACTTATTTCAAAATCCATCGGGCTTGATATATCTGAGGAAGTTATAAATAGTATATTTGTAGCAGAATTGCCTGCTAGACTAAGAGCCACCTTCGAGGTATATGATACATTGGAACTAGAGTGGCCCAAGAAGCTCAAAGGTTTGGACAAAGTGTATCGTCAGATGGAACCTAAGGTGTATGCAGTAACCGCAGTTTCACGCCTGGAGCAGCAACTCAGACATCTCTCAGAGTGACTCCTGACCATAGAGAATGAATTAAGTACCCTCCGCAGGGATGTGGGTTGGATAAAAACAATTAGCAAAGTTCCAACAGAAGTAGGGTAAATTCTCGGAGTCAACGTTCAAATTCCAAGCATTGGAGAGGCGAATCGCGTGAGAGTGTACAAGGACCACGCGAGTGGTGCATATCGCATCGCAAATACGCCGAGTTTGGAAAATATCAGGAGGGGGGATGCACGTTTCCAAAGTTGGGTGGTTCCCGATGGAAAGGAAGTAGTCTTCCTGTAGCCTGGTCGAAGCTGCCGGAAAACTAATAAAGCCCCCGCTAATAGGAGCCGTAGGGTGGGTTGCGCATGCAAGGCTCCAAGGTATGTATATTCGTGGCATACTAAAAGCATCGAAGTTAGGTTCGGAAGCTTCGATTGAAGAGACGCGCAGTAATACAGTCCGTAAATCTGTTAGATTTCGGCTGGCAGGTAATCTTAAAGAGGTTGCTGGTTATAGCAACAATAAGTTTGTTATAACTGATGAACTTAGCAGCCTAATTTTCTTAATAAACACGGGTGCAGAGGTGAGCATAGTTCGATCTGATGTGGTGGAAATTGATAGCCCCACATTCCATTACCAACTATGGGCTGCTAATGGAAGTCCAATTGAGGTTAAGGGAGTTAAAGAATTGTCAGTGAGATTGGGGCACAAATCTCCTTTTACGCGGAATTTTCTGGTCGCTGATATAAAGGATAACATCATTGGGATGGACTTTTTGATCCATTTTAATCTCGCTTTAGATCCCAAATCTAGGACCATTGAACAAAGCACTGGGATAGTGACTTATGCTGAGACTGGGACCTCAGTAGTTAGGTCAGTGAGACTACCCAGACCTGTCGTCGCCGATAACTTGGCGGATGTCATCGAGAAACACCTGGCCGTGTTTTTGCCATTCAATGCTAAACGCAAGGGTTTAAAGACAGTCATAGAACACCAAATCGAGTTGGTGGAGCCACTACCTTGTTCGCACAAGTCTCAACCGTTAGCACAACACAAGCAGCAGGTTGCTATTGAAGAATTTAAGCGGTTGAGAGAAGAAGGAATTTGTAGGCGTTCAAATTCCAACTTTGCATCTCCAATAGTGGTTGTTCCCAAACCTGAACCAGGTCAATGAAGGGTTTGTGGTAACTATCGTCTATTAAATTCGTTAAAAAAGGCGATTCGTATCCTTTACCGAACCAGAGTACTTTGCTCAGGGATATAATGGGGTATGAGGTATATACAACGTTAGATCTGCAGAAGGCGTACTATCAAGTACCTATGGAGGTAGAATCTATACCGCTCATAGCAGTGCGATTCCCTGGAGGAGGATCGCATGATTTCTTATGTATGCCTTTTGGGTTGAAGAATGCAAGTCAGACATTCCAGCGTCTGACAGAGGAAGTTCTTCAAGTCTGTTCATTTGCTAGAGTGTATATAGATGACATCATTATATATAGTCAATTTAGGGAGGAACACCGCGAGCATTTTGACATCGTTTTGTCTAAGCTGGAACATTATGGATTGGTAGTGAAACCAGAAATGAGTAGGATTGGTTGCTCTACCGTAAAATATCTTGGACACACCATTTCCAAGGATGAAATCAAGCCCTTGGAAGACAAGGTACAAGCAATCAAGGATGTGCCAGAACCTAGAACTGTACGCCATTTGCGTAGATTTTTGGGCATGATTAGCTACTATCGTCGGTTCATACCAGGTTAAGCTGGAATTTTGGGGTCGCTAACTCGACATTTAGTTCGTGAACGAAGCACAATCAAGAAGTCCTGGCCTATTAATTTTAGCCAAGACGACAAGGAAAAATTCCAGAGGGCCAAAGATCTGTTAAGGCAAATAACCACATTAGCACCTGTGGATTGGACTAAGCCGTTTGAGCTGGTCACAGATACTTCTGATGTAGCCATAGGAGCAGTGTTACATCAACAGGAAAATGGTATAGCCAAGCCGATAGGATTCTATAGTCGGAAACACCAAGATCGCGAGAAGCGATATGATACGCTTGGAAAGGATTAACTAGCAGTTTATTCTGCAGTGTTGCATTTTGAGCACTACCTAGATGGACATTAGTTTATGATATTAACTGATCCTAAACCGTTGTTGAGTATCCTTGGGAAAGCAAATAGGCTAAATTATTCTCCACGGGTGAATTCACAAATAACCCGACTCGCAGAATATGATTTTACCATTAGTCATATCTCAGGAAAAGATAATGTGGTGGCAGACACTCTCAGTAGACCAGACGTATCAGATGAAGATATGATTCGTTCAGAGTCACTAGTATGCTCTATTGTATCTTTAATGATTTTGTCCAGCAATTGATAGGCGCACAAGGTTCTGATCCTTTAGTAGCTGTGTTGGAAAAGAATCCTGTATATACACGCAGGAAGATTGGAGATAAGTGGTTATTATGTGAAATCTCCAGGAGCCAAACTAGACTTTATGTACCGCTAGAATTAAGGTATAAGGTAATTCAGCAGCTACATGAATTCAGTCATCCTTCCATTAAGGCAACTATCAGAATGGTCACTGATAGATATGTATGGCCAAAGTTGTCGAAAGACATAAGAGCCTGGGTAAGAACATGTGCCCGGTGTCAAACTTGTAAAGTTTGGCGTCATACCAAAACTGAAATTAAAACGATTAGTATACGAGAGGGTCGGTTCATGCATGTTCATATTGATATAGTAGAAATGCCTGAGATTTCCGGCCAAAAGTATTTACTCACGATGGTCGATCGGTTCAGTCGTCAGTTTGAGGTAGCATTCCTGAAGGACATGACAGCTCAAGAGGTCTTACTTATGTTCTTGCATAATTGGGTGTCGCGATATGATGTACCGGTAAGGGTAACTACTGATTGTGTTAGTCAGTTTATGTCTGAACTGTTTGTCAGATCATTGAATGCAATGGGGATAGAAGTGAGACACACACGTGCTTATAATCCCAGAGCCAATGGGATGGTTGAGAGACTGCACAGGGAGCTGAAGGACGCATTATGCTGCACCGGTGGATCCAAATGGATACATGATTTGCACATAGTTTTGTTGGCAATGCGAAACAGATACAGAGTTCAGTTAGGAACATCCATAGCAGAACTTGTTTATGGAGAGCCACTGAGGCTACCTGGAGATATTCTAATAGAAGCTCCAAGTTGTCTCGATTGGGCCTCTAGTTCAGTAGATTGGTTTGTTGGAGCATTGAGAGATAAAATGAGTCGTTTAGCTCCAACCAAAACTAGAAATCCAAAGTCTAAATGCTATGTATCTTCAGATTTAAAGCTGGCATCGCATGTATACATAATTAACGAAAACAGACAGAATTGTCTGACTCCATTCTATAAGGGACCATATAAAGTCAATCATATGAATGAGAAAAATGCATTTATAGAAGTAAATGGCACTGTAGAATGTGTAACACTGGATCGCTGTATTCCACAGTTTATTTGGACGGAGGAGGAGACTGAGGAACAGTATTCACCGAAGTACCCAGAAGTTGAGGCGAGATGTGACTCAGAAATTGGTGAGAAAAACGAAGAGTCGAATAAATATGGTAAAGAAGTAAAGATTAAAACCAAGACAAATGAGAATCAAGAACAACGCGATATGAATATGAAATCTGGTGCAGTACCAGCACAACTTGTTGAAACTCGGTCTGGAAAAGTCATCAAGAAACCGAAGAATGAAGACTACATCATGTATGGTTAATCATCTTAAACATGAGGGAGTATGTAGAGGTTAAATTAATTATTGGACAGAAATTAACCTCTCATATAAAAATAAATCAATTTTTATTTTTGGACATTTGATGTATCGCTGGTTTCGTCAAACAATATTGTAATTTTTGAAAAATATTGTAAAATTTTTTGGAAGTTCTTTTGTTCATATTGTCGAAGTTTTGGACTTTTCATGTGGAAAAAAAGAGAGAGTTTTTTATCTGAGTTTCTGAATTGCATAAGCGGGACACTGCGTGGTTCCATCTCTGACTCTTTGTGAATAAAACTTTGTAATCTTCTCGTCGTTTTGTTTTTAATTATCAGCGAAAAGAACCACGAATTTGCTTTGGGTATTTAAAGTGTATATTTGTTTTAAGGTCTCAATCATTCCAGTTCAGTAAATTTGTGGACATCAGCGTATCCGGGTAAGCTTACTTAATTAATATAATATATATATTACAAGTAATTTAATAATATCATGTCTGGTTTATTAAATACTGAGGATACAGAGCAGTTGGCTAGCGGACTTAAGGATTGTAGCTTAAGAGATAGTTCAGAGGAACTTAAGTGTTCCAAGATAAATGATCATTCCGCATATATGGATTTTCCGGGCCTGGCATCCAAGAGACCCCCTTATGGTAGTGACCTAAGGGCCTCTACACTTTTTAAGTGATGCCACTAGCTACATTAAATTAATAATATACTTGGACAATCCTGGGCATTAAACTTCCTAACGAAAAGAGAAAAGCTATCACTTTGATAAATCAGGTGTGTGTAAAATCCCATATCCAACGAACATTGGAAGAGAAGAACGCAGAATTGCATACAATTATGTACATTTTACAAATATTACCTTGCTCGTGATTCAATGCAGTTTAAATAACAAATAAAATTAGATAGTAATAGATACGTAACGATATTAAATCGTAACAGGAAGACGAGGTTGATCAAGTAGATTACTGAAATTAAATAAATTAATGATAATATTAATGAAAGCAAACGTAAGACAATCGCCATTTTCGATTTGAAACACGGCGATAAATAATACCTGGAAAAGATGATTGCAGGAATCCAAATTTATGTTAAACTATAGTTAAAGAACAAGAATAATGAATTAAAATTAGCCCAATATTTGGATTATAACTTTTTTATGTTTAATAAATTAATTGTATTTTACTGTGACATTTATTGAAAGATTTAAACCACTTTGGCTGATTGAAACCAATTTTATTTAAAAAGATATTATTCGTTTATTTTCTAGAACATTCTGTATTTAAATACTTGACAATATGTATGCTTTTGAATTGTGCGTATATTCGGTTTTGGTTATCTGTTCGTAACTGGCATGACTTTCTTCAGCATGCTGCATTTGTTTCTTCTCTCCAATTTACGTTTATAATTAATCGATTTTCACAATATATTCCTGCTATCATTTTGTCTTTTGAATTGTACATATTAGGGACGTTCTGGAACAGGTAATTTAATAATTCTGTTGTTAACGTCTTATTTCTTTCCAGGTTATTTCATCGGGTGTTTTGCTATGTAAGAAGTACACAGTCCGTTTGCCTAACGCTAAGTTATCAAATTATTAATTAAGTACGATCGTCATGGAAGCTAATCTTAAGTTTGAGGACAAGAGCAAATTAGCTCAAGTAGAGCAGGTATGAAGTTAATAGATGTGAATGCGAATTCTAGCTTAGATTCAAATGAACAAGTGAAGATTGATGACGACTTGGCATCTATGGGGTTCTCAGTCACTAATAGGTTTTGAGCCTCTACAGTATGATTGAAGTGAACGCGCGACGTTTTAAATATAGCCCCTAGCTTGTTGTATAGTAATATTAATAAAATTGTTGAGGAGTATTAAAATTTAATTAAAAGCTTGAGGGAAGTGCATAATCTGATTAACCAGGTTTATCAAAAATTATTCCGCCTGTTTTTGGACAGCTAATAGGAAAATATTTTTATTCCCTAGACTTTAACTTATAAATAATCAATAACGGATTTATTTCGTAAAACACCGCGGACAGGATCTTCTCTAAATTATTGAGTGCCCAATAAAGAGAACACCATAGTTGTTTTTAATTTTTGAAGTTAGAATTTGACCATTAATGTGATTGGATTAGCAAGTTAATTGGGCAACTAAATAAATGTACAATCATTTTAATGCCTTTGTTTATTTCGTAAACCCTTGTTTAGTTCACAGTGTTTTTTTTCCTTTTGTGAATTTATTGTGTTATTGTTAAAATATCTCAAATTATCAAATTTTCTTCTTAAGTTTTAGCTAATAAAAGTGAGAATTGATGAGCCAACCTACGATTTTAATGTTGCGAATTTGATATAAACACTTGCTCCATTATGTGCATACATCAGTCAGTATAATCTAAGCATTGTACTGTGTAGAAAAGGAAATTCCTCCAATAGATTGGTTTCGTCCTTATTGGAAATTCATCACGTAATGTCCAGAATTTGTTGCGGAAAGAACGTGATGGGTACCCGATATGAGCACCCTGGATGAAATGCATTTTATATATAATAAAACGCTTGGTGTATACTTCCAAATGTATGTACATAATGGATCAGGCATTTATATTAAGGTCGCAACCTAGATTAAACCTAATTTTTATCACTGTCCGCGCAACCAATGTTCATTTAATACGATATTAATATACTTTTATGCAAAAATGATAATTTAATATTTGGGTTTGTAAAACAAAGAACTGAGGAAAATTATTTATTTTTGTTACATTTTCTTCTTCCTTATCATTTTAAAACTTGTCAAATCAAGTTATATATTGCATGAATTTATAAATTGCATGGCCAAATTTTATTGCACATGATAATTTTTTGTTTCTGTTATTGTTTAGATTAAAATAAACTGTTAAAATGAACAAATTGGATTCCGCTGTGTGCTTGTGTGTATTGAAATAAGCTGTACCTGACAAAGGTAATGATGATATAAACGCCAAAATTGGTCAATTTGCAACTTTTTTAAACGTGAAAATGTGTAACATAATGTTTGCCGTTCATCCGTGGATGGAGATGGCGGAAATGTCTCAGATGAAAAAATGCCGAATAAACCTGCTAAATATAGAAAAGAATTTTTTAATATACTGGCTCGTCACGTTTTTTTCAAAAGACGCTAAGCAGGACCAGTTGATTTTGCTTATTTTAAAAAAAACGCTGTCTCGAAGGCGGTACGCAAATTAAATAATACAATCACAAATACAGCTAAGGTCGAGATTATAAAATGTTACAGTGTTAGTAATAAATCTTATCATCCAAAGCCAGTGATTGTGAAATTATTCAAACGATCGGTAGGCAAACTGTTAGGAATAATTAACATAGGAGTGTTTTGAAGGGGTTTTGAGCAGTGCAAGCTTCATATGTTGACTCACCGCGATTTGCGTTCGCGGTTTTTCGCTTTGCACTATCAGTTTCACAAAGATCCGATTGATTCATATTTCCAAGTACGCATCAATCTGATCTCTGGTTTGACTGGTTGCGGATTCGTCCCTTTCTTCCAAAGGCTTCAACATCGTTCATACTAACCACTGGAAAAGAGGTACGATCTAACCTTCGTCATTCACCAAGGATTATATCGTATCTCATTTCCTGTGGTTAGTATGAACGATGTTGATGCCTTCGGAAGAAAGGCATTAATCTACACCCAGTCAAACCGAAGAGCAGATCGATGCGTACTTTGAAATGAGATTCAATCGGATCTTTGCAAAACTGATAGGAAGAATGATCATACTACTTTTCATAAGGTGTATAATGCAGGGGACAAAATTTTCTTACAACATGAATTAATAACAGAAATAAGACTAAAAGAAAGCACTAAATCGACGATACAAACAACTTTGAACGTGGCCAGTGACCAAAAAAGACACAGTGACGATAACCACAAACTGGGTATCAGTGACCAAATCAATATAAAATGTGATAGAGTGTGGGGTGCTGAGAAACTTCATAACGATGAGAAACTATCGATCTTTGTAAAAACAATCAGATTGTTGCAATAGATAAAATCGTAGATGTGCACGTAAATAAGCCTTATAACCACTATTCGTTGTTTCATGCAAATATTAGAAATGTAAATAACAAAACCTTTATACTGCGCAGTTTTATCTTGAACAATAACTTTTTCACTAAAACATGGCTGAATACAAACATTGAGAAAATTGAATTCAAATGCCTATTTACTACTTATTTATTATAGATAGGTCGCTTATCGAACGCAGTGGTGTTATCATTTTCGCAAATCTAATTTTATATAAACTGCTACAAACTAGTAGTTCCAATGCTCTTATTTATTTTAATCTATAAATATTGATATTTTGAGTCTAACGAAAATTAATAGATCACCCTTTGCAAGCATAACGGATATTTGTTAATACCGTCCAAATACTTTCGGTTGCACATGCATAAAATCTTATCCCAGGATATTTTAACAAACATAATTTCATTGAAATCACCAACCTTTTCTTTAATGAACTATAGGTTTAGAATGCTTAGATAAAATATTTGTGGAGACGGATTGGCTCGTTCGTTTGGTTACGAGGTTCGTAATTAATATTGGGAAATTGACAATAAACAGATTGTTCTTAAATATATAAATATTTCTCCCTTGATTCAGATTATCAGATATATAAACGATCATGTTAGGTGTTTCAGAATTAACTGGGAGCTATTCGGATAATCGAGTGGTAAATTTGATTGTGATTATTTGTATAATATGAACGTTAATATTCTTGTCTCTTCCATATCTACATTATTATATAATGCATTTAATACGTGTATATTTAATGATGCTAATCGAAAAAAGATGGATAGAAGATGATATAAATTAAGAATTAAACTAATAATATTGTAAAATGTATATAAATTAACAGTAATAAAGAGGAGATTAAATGGTGATCAAATTACTTCAACAATATTGGTTTTGACTTTTATGTGATGAAAGTGGTATTCAGCCTAGAAATAATTATCCCTAAATCCCAGTTAGGAAGTTTCATTTGGACAGATCATCTTCTCTCTAATTTTTAAAAACCATTAGACGAGGTAATTTTTACTCAACCAAAATGCTTTATTTTTAAGCAATTATTTATGATGTAACGGCTCAAGAACAATTTGACGACATATTGCGTACATGAAATTCAAATTTAATTTATGCGGTCACAAATTTGTAAAACGCCCCGGCTTTAACTAAATGACGAAGGACGTCACAAAGTCAGTTAGGTGCCAAGATGGCTGAGAATAGCACCATTATGGGCTCTTAATAGGGCCGGTATTACGTTCTCCGGAAAATGCCGATAAAGTTAGATTGTGTAGCAGTTCCTAGAAATACTCCTAGACATTTGAGACCAACTCTGGTTGACTGGTTGTTGTTCCTTCTGTTGTGGCGTTGACATCAGCAACGACAGACTGTGTGAAGGCTGAGAATTGTGTCGTTGAAGATCTGCGAACACACAGTGGTAACTGGCACATGTGAAGGTCCAATAAGTAGATGTTGCTCCATCTCATTAGTTGTGCAGAAACAATATTGGCGTGACTGAAATTGACTCTGCATGTGAAGCAAATCCAGGAGTCAGCGTAGGTAAAAAATCAGTATGGCAGGAGATAGCACGCAAACGTAATGCACAGAAGAAGGCCAATTTGAAAACTGACAGGCATGATATATTCACCGTGCTTATATAGAGTGAAATCGAAAGTTCACACGCCATTGGTTAACGGAATTTTCGCTTGTTTTAATTGGTGTCACGTAAATTAAATGCAAATTTAATTTACGCAATACGTCGGCGAATTGTTCGTGAGCCGTTAAAATGAGTTCCATCGTATAAAGGGCGCAAATTTAGTAAAAAACAAATTATTATTCATATTCAATTTTGTGGTCTGAATGCTGCTTTCGGGTTTTTTTAATTAGCTCCATCTAAATTTGTGCATTACTTCGACGAATTTCTGTTGTATTCACATAAGCCCTAAATAGAACAATAGGACGACCTTGACCTCAAAAATAGCCTCTGGTTAAGCTTCACCCTACATGAGTCAGTCTTGGCACTCTGCTTTAATCATCCAGTGCGACAACTCGTAGTTCGTTGAACATATTAATGAAAATAGTATTGTGCTCTGTGTGTACCGTTTTTGCACGAGACGAAGGATTATTTACAGCATGTTGTGCCATGGGCTCCAAATTCGTTTCACTGATGAAGTCTCGACCCATAGACGAATGCGTGTTAGTCAGCTGACATAGGCTTTTTGTTGTGATGCGGCTGCATATTCAGTTAGCTTTTGAAGGCGCTCATGAATATGCGTTGTGGGGCAGCGCTCATAATATCCTGGGGTTACGGGTTCGCCATGTAGTCGTATATGCGATCCATAGACCATGGCTGTCGGAGAAAATCTTGTAACTGTCGATGTTACAAATCATATGGCCCGCCTGATCAAATAAAATCTTTCTTTCCAGGAACACGGGGACTCGTGGCGCCAACATCTTAAAGACACTTTCTTCGTCTAGTGTGCTTGATAGTATACGGGTGGTAAATGGCAGCACGGGTATTTTTTAAGCCAAGATCCTCGTATTACTGATTAAATTCTTTCGACTTGAAATGTGAACCTTGGTCAATAACAACAACTTTTGTTGCACCAAATCGACAGAGCAAGCGCTCAACTAAGCACTTTATAATCTTCTCTGTTGTGATTTGCTTCAGTGGTTATAACTCGATCCATCAAGTAAATATACCGACCATGGAAAACATATAGACTACCTCGACACGAGTCATTGACAGTGGACTTACGAAATTGATTTGCCAAAATTGGTTCCATTCTGTGGCACTGAAAGCAAATTTGCGACCTTTCCACTTTTTCGTGGCTTACATCGCTGACATGTTGTGTACTGTAAAAAGTAGCTACAAAAAACTTTGTATATGCTAAGTCAATACAACCCTGACGCAATATCTCGATGATGTGCCCAGCTCAATCATGACTCAACGTTTCATGTCAGAAAGCTATCAATTATGTGAATATAGACTCCAGCACAAACCAATGAGTAGTTTGTCTTACTTTTTGCATCAGTAGCTCGTTTTGCAGAACCAACGCTTTACATGGTACGTACTCTGCTATGCCTTTTTTTCATTGGCTAACTTTTTCTAGGCATGTAGTATCATTTCGCTGTTCTTCAGAGATCTTGACAAGTAGAGAAACTCCCACAATTGGAATTCTGCTGAGCGCAACGGCTGCCGCATTCTCGATACCGGTTCGATAATGGATCGTTACATTGTATTCCTTGAGCTCAATATCCAGTGACCGCCAATGCACTAGTGCTTTATGATCGCTAAAGACATCTCTATGTCTACCGGTGACAAAATATCTAAACTTTTGTAGTGTCCAATGTACGACCAGTCGTTCCTTTACGATGGCGGTATTGATTTAGTCCACTTTACTTAGTGTGCGACTTATATATTGTGCCCCATATGCGAATATCTAACGTGTCTTTAACAATTGGCAAGCTACCTACCGAGAAAGTCAAAACAGTGACGTCTATTGTTTTCTATTTACATAGGGTAAGCGCATCTTGAGCCTCCTTTCTCAAAATAAACGGTATCTAAACAATAGTTAACATGGATTGGGTTTTTGATAAACCGACATCCCTGTGATATATGGTTTATAGAAATTTATCATACAAATAAAGTGGCGCAATTTCTTTCTAGTAGTGGGCACCGGATAATCTTTGATAGGCTGTACGTTCGAATCTAATGACTTACATTCCTCTGTTGTGCATAAATATCCAAAGAACCGCAGTTGCCGACCTCAACATTTTTAGGATTGAAAGTGATCACTATTCTGCGGTTTTAGGCAACATCACCTGCAGCTGATTTAGTAACTGTTGTTTGGTAATGACCAAAGTAATAACAAATTCAACATAAGATATAGGAAAGGGTAAGTCTGGCACAAAAGTGTGCATCATTCTTTTGAATACTTTTCGTGAGTTCTTCAGACCAAACGGTACCTGAGTGAATTGGAAATGATCTAAATGTACCTGCCCTGATAAATTATACCGGTCTTTGGACCAATCGCCAATTTCACAAAAGCCATGCTTTAGGTCAAGCAAAGCAAACCGGATGCTTCCACTAGCTGTAGGAATAAATCACGCAGAGCCGGCATGGTATAAAGGTCAGATTTGGTGAGAGAGTATAATTACTGGAAATCAGCCGTCGGCCGGAGCCAATCATACAGATGAAATTAGTTCTTTCACAAAATCACTAGTCAAAGTTCTGCACTTTTGTACAGTCAATTGTTCTTTCACAAAATCAAAAAAAATATTCTGCGTCCACTTTCCAGTTGGGCACATAAGATCACAAAATGGTACAGTTTTCTACCTAGGGGAAATATTTTGAATAGAACACCTTCCCTCGAAAAAAAATTCCCAACAAAAAAAATTCCCACAAGAACTCGACTTAAGAAAGATTCACAACCAGAGTAAAATGTGGTATATGCTAACGTCAATTTACTGTACTCCGAAAAATAAAATGACAAAAAACACAGTCGATTGTATTTATGCCAAAAGTTTTGTGATTTGCTAATAAGTCTAAAAAAGTTTGGTTCTCAGTTTCCTGGCGCGTTCGCCGAACGTAAAAGGCCCCGGCTTCAAGTAAATACCGTACGAAGTCACAAAGTCTGTTAGGTGCCAAGATGGCCCTTATTAGGGCCGGTATTGCGTTCTCCGAAAAATGCTGAGAAAGTTAATTAGTGTAGCAGTGTCTAGAAATACTCCTAGACACTTAAGTCCAGCTCTAGTTGACTGGCTGCTGTTCCTTCTGGTGCGGCGTTGACATCAAGGGCGAGAAACTGTGTGAAGGCTGAGTATTGACTCGTTAAAGATCTGCAACAACACCGTAGTAACTGGCACACGTGAAGGTCCAATAAGTAGATGTTGCTCCGTCTCACTAGTTGTGCAGCAACAAGATTTTCTTCAATGCCGCGTTTTGCGTACGCGGGTAATAGTTGTACACGGGCAGTTACACAAAGATCCGATTCTTCACACTTTCCGATTTTGTTTTGTCTTTGATCGGGTTGAATTCTTCTTTTTTCAACTGAAAATGTGGTTCTATCACATCTTTGTTTACTGGCGACGTTTCGGTGCCTACTTTCCAGCACCATCTGCTATTGTGAAGTTTGTACTGTGCTGTGTTGCCTGAGGATGGTGCTGGAAAGTAGGCACCGAAACGTCGCCAGTAAACAAAGATGTGATAGAACCACATTTTCAGTTGAAAAAAGAAGAATTCAACCCGATCAAAGACAAAACAAAATCGGAAAGTGTGAAGAATCGGATCTTTGTGTAACTGCCCGTGTACAACTATTACCCGCGTACGCAAAACGCGGCATTGAAGAAAACCAATGGTACACACCGCAACATCATTTCAAAAATTATTTAACTATCAAATATGTAGCAACAAGATTGGTGTAACTGAAATTGACTCTGTGTGTGAAGCGAGTCCAGAAGTCAGCGTAGGTGAAAAGTCAGTATGGCAAGAGATAGCACGCACACATAGTGCGCAGAAGAAGGCAAACGTGAATACTGACCGGGATGGCAAATTCACCGTGCTTATATAATCTTGAAATCGAAAGCTCACACGCCATTGGTTAACGGCAAATTTTGCTTGTTTTAATTGGTGCCGCGTAAATTAAATTTGAAATTCATTTACGGAATATGTCGTCGAATTGTTCTTAAGCCGTTAGAAAACTAATTCTATGTTGAATTTATTTTAGAATTTAAGGAATTTTTTGGCAATTTAACTTCATTTAACTTCTCTGAATTTGCTGTCTCTAAACAAAAAGTTAAATTTTGGTAGTCAAGCCTTTGCTTAAATTTTGCAGGCCAAATAATGTCAGCGATTATAATCTAATCTCAAATATCCATTTAATTTTTATGATATTTGAAAGAAAATTTAATAGATTTTTTGAAATATAGTTTACCGTCAGGCTACCTGCATGGTTTTATGAAAAGTTAGTAAACAATTATGACCATTCTATTCATGTGGAATTATTTTATAACGCTGTATGAGAAAAATGTGGTTGCGTTGTTGTATTATATTAATAGATTAAAAGCCTTTGACTCTACATATTTTGATAAAATTGTGAAGGTAATTAGGTATTATTTATATAATAGAAGAATGATTATTCAAGTAAATAATATGCGATACAGAGAGCTAAATGTTAAAACTGGAGTTCCGCAAACCAATTCTATTTAAAATACTATTTTTGAATTTACATGATACTGTCTTTAATGGTCGAGTATGCTAATTTTTTGATGAACTATAAATCATCTTCCTAATTGATCCCATATAGATTGATTTATCTTTGAAAAAACAACACTATATATGATGATCTGTGTAGGTAGTTTATAACACCATAGTTGAAATTTAATAGTAAAAATCGGTAATAGAACAGAATTGGAAACATTTTTTTTCATGTTTTTGTTATTAATGTTATAATTTATAGAAATTTTTAGCATGAAATCAAGTATTTAGATACAACCATTCAGTATGCCGTGAGTCATATAAGAATAAATGGTCAACGTTAATAAAAGAAACATATTATCGAATGATATGCAACTTAAAATTCATATTATTTATATTACGTCGACATTGGTATACGCAGCCGACACGTGGAATTCAATAAAAAACGTTAGAAGCTGTTATGCACCATATATACAAATAGATTACAGTTTTATCTGTGCAGCCCTTATATTTTAGGAGATTGTGCTAATATATACAAGTAGTCAACTGAAATCGGTAGAGAATTCTCTATATGACATTAAAAAAGCAATTTCATGGAGCAGGAACTATGTCCGGAAAATTTGTGATCACTCCAAATTTGTAAGAAAACTTGTATCAAAATCTTTTTACAGTTAAATACTGTTTGTTGCGAAGAACTAATATATATGCAAGTATGTATTAGGTTTTGCGAACCTAGTAACAAATTAGTTCAGTTGTGACCAGAAGGATAAACCAAAGGCAGCATGAACGGAAAGTATAATCTCATGCACATTCGTTTCGTGCTTACTGGCGACTCATCAGTAGGAGCCGGTATTACGCCCTTTAACCACTATATATTTGGTAGAAGAATGTGGAATAATAGGACGGTACAATCTCCTAGACGAATGTGTAAACCTGTAATAGTGAAGCTAACATAATCTAAAGTCAACGACAATGCGACTTCAATGCTAACTCACACTATATAATATATATACCGAGTCTGTAAAGGATACTAACACTATGGCCATTGTGTTAGTAACTGATACCTTTTTTGAAATCGATGAGTACCGGATACTAACACTATGGTTTCCGAGTCGGTACATGATACCAACCTGATGGATATAAATTTATGCTAAAGTTCACCCAAATTGAGTATTACAACAATTTCCGAACACCTGTTACTCCAGTTAAACCATACACTCCGGCCTTCATCGATATCAGTTATCATATTTCGCGGTAAGCATGACATCATTCAATTCAATATATTACAGTTAAATACTGTTTGTTGCGAAGAACTAATATATATGCAAGTATGTATTAGGTTTTGCGAACCTAGTAACAAATTAGTTCAGTTGTGACCAGAAGGATAAACCAAAGGCAGCATGAACGGAAAGTATAATCTCATGCACATTCGTTTCGTGCTTACTGGCGACTCATCAGTAGGAGCCGGTATTACGCCCTTTAACCACTATATATTTGGTAGAAGAATGTGGAATAATAGGACGGTACAATCTCCTAGACGAATGTGTAAACCTGTAATAGTGAAGCTAACATAATCTGAAGTCAACGACAATACGACTATTTCACATTCTTCTACCAAATATATAGTGGT